>PVJA010040194.1:0-18644 GCA_004027025.1 Myocastor coypus | reverse complement strand
GATGGTATAGTGTAAATATTCCCATTCCGAAAGAGAGACATAAGAGGACAAAAAAGAACCAGTCCAGGTCTCAGGAGACAGCTCAGTGGAGTAAGCATCTGCCTGGCAAGCAGAAGCATCTGGGATTAATCCAGTACCACATGCTGCGCCCGCGCTGGAACTCCAGGCACACTCTTTCTACCTTGAAGCTGGGTGTGGTGGTGTGTACTCGTAATCCCAGCACTGGAAAGGCTGAAGAGGGAGGATCACCACGAGTGTGAACTGAGTAGTGAGACCTCGTATCCAATAAACAAAAATTATAAGAAAAGGAAAACAAAACCAACTCAGAGCAAGACAGAAACCCAGCTGGGTAAAATATTAAACCCTTAAGTTCTGTATCTGGGATCCAGGGCTAGTGATATTGAACTAAGTTCTAACGGGCAGGGGCAGGCAGGGTCGCGCCTGGGACCAGCTGGTCTCAGTCCACAGGGCTTCTCCCTCTGCTGGCTTGCCCGTTGTGCGCAGTTTACCGTGGCTCATATTTCGTGTTCTTGACATCTGCAATTTCCAGAATTCCCATGTTACCTTGGTCTTCACTCCCATTGGTGCGTGCGGTGCTGAATGGACTCATTATCTAGCCTCTTAGAGCTTCCTTTTATATCTTGAGGGAAGCTTCTGGAAGCCAAGTTTCCTGAAATCTGAATTCCTGATAAGCCAGCACCATGTGCACGATATCAGCGTCTGCTGTCATTATGTGTTAGTGGGACTCACCAGCACCGTGGCTGCAGTAGCACACGTAGATGGCTGGGTAGGAAGGAATCCCAGAAAGGGATGGGGGGCGGGAGCCGGTTCTCCAGAAAGCTCGCTGTAAGCAGAAAACTAACTGCTAGAAGAGATTCCCATGTTCCTGCCATTTATTCTATAATGTGTAGGGCTTGCTCATTTAGCAAATGCCCTTAAAATACGTTTCTTCTGTTCTCTGTACAGAGAATATTTTGTTCTTATTTTAATCTGTCTGTACTAATCTACTCAGCCATGGCTTTCTTGGGCATAAATTTGCAAATTGTTTCTTCTGAACAATAAATACACATTTTAAAAATTATTCCTGCTTGGTATTTTGTTTCCAATTCTCCTTATAAGCCAGGGTGAAAGAAGCAGCACCTGAACGTTCAGATCTCTTGGAATTTTCTCTGTCAGAATAGTTAATTTGCTACCATTCTTAATCTCTAGCAGTCTGAGAATATGGACGCAATGTGAACCTATTTTCTGCCAGAGTGTAACATGTGTTGCCTCTTCCCCAAGTGCCATGGAGCGTTTGTTCCCAACTGAAGTGTCCTGAGCCATAGCACCAAATTTTTGTGCATGGTACTCTTCCTGTTTTTGAGACACATCCCTGACAGCCACAATAGGAGGAGTTAAACACTCAGTGTTCCGCATGGTTTAAGGCAGTTTCGCATGTGCTTGGAAGCTGCAAAGCACGAAGGTCACAGAGACAAAGCAAACACGTTTAATTCCTCATGGCCATGAGGCACGAGTGACCATATAGTAGGGAAGGACCCATCGGGTCACAGGCGTACATGTGACTTACTTATCTGCTAGGTATATCTTAGTCCAATAAAGTTGACATGCCAGGAATACAGGTCATGAGGCAGATGAGGTTCGTCCCCTCTGCCACTCCTTCAGATTGACGTCCTCTTTGGTGACTTTCATCCCAATTCTCCTGAGCTGTGAACAGGAGAAATGTAAATTAGGCAAATGGGTCTTTGAGAATGAAATCAGTTCTGTTATTTCTGCACCCTGGCTATGAAGCGTGAACAGAGATGAATTTCTGTCCTGGTGAGCATGGGATTCCATGTTTAGAATGTTAGAGCAAACTGGAATTATGTTGTCACTGTACCACACCACTTGAACTTCCTATCAGTATGGCTATTTCTGAGCGGCAGAATGTTTAATACAGAAACACTTCTCCCTTTATTAATTGTGAATGGGTTCCTGTGCGGGTGATCAGTTGAGTGGGATTTCATGCCCCTGCTCCGCTGCTCTGTAAGCTCAGGTTGCCTGAGGCTCGACAACAGGCAAGGCGCATGGGCCTGAAACACGCATTCCTGTCATCCCAAAACAATAACCATTCAAAGACATTGGAAGGTATTTGATTTCCTCAAGGTATTATGGGATTCTCTTTGTTTCTTATTTAAAGATACAGCAGTGAATTTGCCTTAGTAAGTGGATACTGACAAAATTTGGATAACAGCAAGTGACCAAGTCATTTGAAGCTGCTTGGTCATGTAGTTGCTCTTCTGGGGTGAATATTTTCCACTTCCTGTGAACAAGTTCCATGGAGATTTGCATGTCTTCTTAGCACTCCTTTATGCCCATCAGCCTGTTTCAGGCCTGCTTGACTTTTATCTTCAACTTTCACTCCTGTCACATCTTGACAAGTTACTCAATTCAGTAACTATTCCATCCTGACTTAGCTACTTCTTCAAATGCTACGGAGTCAACCTCATCTTCACTTCAGTATGGCTGCACTGCAGTCATTTGGCAAATTCTGCTGACATCAGCCTTATTAGCTCATCATAGCTAAGTAACATTTATTTTTTTTCTTTTTAATTTCCTTTAGTTTTCAGTGACTTGCCGTACTGACTTTGATGAATGTTGTCTGAAGAATGCTCTTGCATCTCTACTTGTGTCCTCTTGGCCTCCTTGTGTTCTGTCCAGCATTATTTTTGCCGTACAAGAAATTTGCTGCTAGATCTGTATGAAGTTGAATGCCCACCCAGACTCTACATGTAACATGGGCTTCAGACACAAATTCACACGGGCAACAATATAAGAGGTCTGACTGTAGCGTATGGCAGGTAAAGTACACCGTAGCTTTTCAGACATGTAATTTTAACCACAAAGAATTTGGCCTTTCATTCAGACTCATATTCTGATCCTACTAAATAGGACTTGGGTTTAATCCAATGGCATGTTTTAGCTTCCACAGCCTTAGATGCCACTGAAAAATTGACTGCCTTAATTCTTAGGACTATGGCAGAGCTGAATCTGGTTTTTTATTGTATTCAAAGAAAATAGGCTTCTTTGCTACTCAGGTTGTAGTCCCAAAGAATTTAGAGTGATAGAAGTATTCTATACAGATCTGTAAGATATTTAATAGGTGATTTATACACATGGGGCAATAAAGAATACAACAGAAAATAATCAGTACTTGGTTTCGGGGGAAGATTACAAAATGCTTTCAACCAAGTAAATCCAGAATATCTCAGCAAAATAACACCTTCTTGATGTTCATTAAGATTTATTTTCGTGCTTTGCTATTCTCATATTTTTATTAGCCCCTATCATACTAGTATGTATTGATCTCACATGACAAGATGCTCTACAAATGGATTATTCCATTTCTGACATATCAGATCTTGATGTTAGAACATTCTACAGAGTCCCTATGGAGTCAAGGGTTGCACTTCAGTGATAAAGCAGTAGTTTTGTGTGAAATGCCCTATGTTTGATCTCCATTGCCATACACACACACACACACACACACACACACACACACACACACAAACACAAACGTGTACACACACATACTCCACCTGGATTCAGTAAGCATCTGTCGGGTAATCAAATTTCTCAACTCTTCTTTTTCTTAGATCTTTAATTGTTGCAGTAATTTCTATCATTAGATATGATTTCTAGTATATTTTCTGGACAGAATTTTTAAAACTTCCACTGACTCTTTTCTTCTTCGTTTTTCAACTTCTCAATGTGAAAGTCAGTCAGACACTAAAATTGTGTTCATTGCAGTTAACTACTTAAAGCCTGATGGATGACTCTTAAGTCAACTCAGTAATGCACTGAATTTGCTGCATCATGGATTTGTTTTCAAGGTCCCTGCTTTTTATCTGGACCAGAAGAACTCAGATTTACTAGGAGGTGAGGTGTATTGGCACTTCAGGCATCTGAGAATCAATGCAATCTCAGAACCAAGGTTGAATATTTCTCAAATTTTCATGCAAGTTTCACTGGGTTTTCTATATCATACCAGTAAAGGAACAGGTGGAGATAACTTGTACATATAGTCTAGCATACTCCTACCATGATGTTTTCCAGTACTTCTTTCTATGGATTTGACTTAAATCAAAACATTTCAGGGGTGGAAACTATGCAAACTGGACCATCATGCCTATTTCCACAATGCTCTTACCCATTGTACGTATTCTATTATGATTACATTACACGACACCAATATTCATTATTCAACCTTTCACTGCTGAAGATTCTACTTTCTAAAAATGTCTTCAAATAAAAGTGTCTGGCTTACAAATTTGATTTTTTTCAATTGTAAAAATTGTATCTCCATGAATCATGTGCAGATCTCAAGTGATCCATGGTCTCTGTCGCTTTTAGTAGTGCAAAAGCTGTGAAATTTCTTTCAGTTTTATCCTATCCAGAGTTGCTCCTGGCATGCGTAGTATCTGTTGTGAACATTTTACCACTGTTTGCTCATTGTCTTGACCACTTGTGTGTTCCTCGCAGCTAAATGTTTCGAGCATTTGTGGCATGATGAAATGCGTCTGCTGAAGCATTCCTCTTTCCACCATTTCTTGTCCCATCCTCAGCCATTGGCCATTACAGTTAAAGCTTCCAGCTTGAGTCAGCCTAGGTTTTCATTTTCTCCAGGATTTTGGGAGCCATGCTGTCATGGAGTCTGCCATTTCCCTTGTGTCATACTGAGGCTACTCAATTCTGAACATTGAAAATACCTTGGTTGTGGATTAATTAATGATTAGTGTGAGTGAGAATGCCTGGCTGAACTGAGTTAGTGGCTCTTGGCGAGCAAGACACACCTGAGGATTGTTGTTAGAAAGGAGCACAGGTGGGGAGGATTTCATTCTGCTGATTTTCCAGGAGAAGCTGTGCTGTGACTGGTGTTAGTGATATGAACTGGGCTATTTCCTTCGGGGCAGGAGCTCAGGTGCTCACGGTCCCTGGGAATGGCCACTGTTCTCTTTGGGGAGATCTGATCTTCACCTTGAATGTTGCTTCCCTTCACCTTGAATATTGCTTCCTGGCTCCAGAGCAGACTCCTTATTTTCTGGCACAGATTCTTTATCCTGGTGCACATTTTAAGCTCCTAAAATTGACCTTGGAGGCTTCACAGGTCAAGAACTTGCCATAGACTTACATGAATCATTATCACGATCTTTAGACATTTGGCCAGGATCTAGGCCATCAGCTGGATATTTTGGGTTTTATACTCTTGTGCATCTGAATTTTTGAGTAAATATTATCCTAGAAACCTATGTGTCATGTATTAAGCCTATGTCTTTGAATGCTTGGTCTGTAACTATCTTCTTGTACACAAGATAGGCAACTTTCACAGAAAGGGAGTGTTTATAAGGCAATTCTGACTTCAGATATTGATAAGGCTTTTATCAAAATATAACCCCAAATTCTCATGAGCTCACAGATGAGGCTTTTTATTAGTGGCTGAATCTCTGGTCTTGGATCTCTGTAGAGATGTGTGTTTGAATACTGGAAACTCTATGCTGGGTGTGGATGGTATCAACCAATTCACTCAGTGTACCTGGAATACAAAGAGGACAGCGTATGCGGGCTTGCTATTGTTTCTCGGTGCATCTCTGCTTTCCTGTCTGCCATGTCTTGAGCTTGTCTTCCGCTGTGCAGCCTCTCTGCCACGCGGTCCAGCCTTGGATCCAGAAACTCGACAGACTGAGAAAAATACACTTTTCATTCCCTAACTTGTGGGTGTTGAATATTTTGCCTCAGCAAAGGGAAAAGTGAGTAAGAGACATATAACCATAATTTGAGCAACTCCCAGGGCCCAAGACTATCTGGGCCACAAAGTTACATACCCCATGGACTCGTGCACATCTGATAACTCACTGTAACATCTCCCATGACTCTTTGGAAACTATGATAGCCACAGTTAAACTCAGTACAGGAGAGAGACACAATATGGGAACCAGCCCAGTGACACAAACAGGGCAGATTTTGGGGCAGTTTCTAACTTACACAGTTTGTTTAATACTAAGATTAAAGTATTAACAGCTGGGGAAATTCACCAAAATATTTGATGTTAGTAGTTTGTACTGAGGGACAATTACATACAATCTAGTGTTACAAGTGAGAGAGTATGTTTAAATTTCACTTTCTCTTGAGATCAGAAATGGTACCGAATGATTTAAAGATAATTAAATATCACATTATTAGACTCTTCAAATATGAAAGGAAAACAAAAATATTTCTTTCAGGCATAACAGTTAAGGGGCACACATGCCAAAATATTCACTGGGTAACGTTAATTATTCCACATATACCTCCATAACTGACAAGGAGTCTTCATCCTACAGAACCTCAGGTTAACACGGGGCTCCTGAGAGCTGTTGACTCCTGTAGATGCAATCTTCCAATTCCCACTGGGAAAGCTCTTCCCCTTTTGCCAAGCTTACCCTATCCCAAACTGACCTACCTGATGTCTTAAGGCTAGTCATGAACCAGACCCCTGTAGGCATTGAAGAGAACTTTTACTCTGAAACATCTCCTTTCTGTGGGTATTTATAACTTGGTAAGTAGGGACAGACCACTGGCTATGTAGTCTCTAAGGAGAAAATGTCATCCTATAATGTTCTAGGATTAAATATTTTCCAGTGTACTAATGTTGAAAGAACAAAGCTTCCTCAGATGAGCATTCAGTCGCTTAATGTTTTCCTTTTCTTTGGGAAATGACGACTTCCTTTTGTAAAACCAAAAAGGCTCTCTAGCTTCACATTTAGTTTCTTAAGCCTTTAGGTTTTCATTTTCCATCAAAAATGTGGCAAAGAAACTTAGCAATTATTTTATTTCTTTGCATGCATCTTAATCTATACTTTTTAAACTTCCACATCACTGTCCCTGGCTACAGTACACTTTCCTGCCCAGTGAATTTCTTAAGTCAGCACTAATTAAAATTTTGACCTCCACTCTGTGCATATAACACATTGTGAAGTATGTCACATAAAAGCTCTCTTCTCATAAAATATTTAATTTCATAATGAAAACACAAACAAGCTATATGTTAACAACTTTTATCATTAAAAGACAGAGTACTAGGATGCGGTGGTCCCTCACTTATCCTGGAGGTTACATTCCAGACACACCCGTGATAAATGAGAATCATTGAAGTAGACACCTATGTATATGTTACTATCTATATACGTTTAGAAGCTTTAGAAACGCTTCTTACACTCTTATAATCCTTTCCCACACATTTACAAATACTTCTAGAGTTCTTAACCATTTTCTAAATGTGTGAACTTATGTAAATTTAATAACATACATATGCTGTACAGTACTGCAAAATTGCATGATATAGCAAAGAAATCAGCAATAAATATGTTTTGAGAACCCCCAAAACAGTGAATCCTTAAAAGTTGAAATGCAAAATAGTGAGGGACTACTATACTGAAACCATCATTTCAAATTTTGTATTTCATATGAATATAGCTTTTGAAAAATCTAAACATATCCTCTCACTTCATATTTGCTTACTTAATATATGTATAGTATACACTTACATATATTATTATTCATATATTGTTATACATACATATACATACATACATATATATGCTCAAATATATTAAATTATTGGGTATCATTTTTGTGTGTGTGTGGGACCAAGGTTCGAACTCACTACCTTGCACTTGCCCAGCAGGCACTTGTGCCACAGAGCTATCTCCCCGGGTATCATTTTTTCGAATGTCTGACACGCAATATATTCAATCCTCTGATCCTATTTCTAACATCCTTAAGGAGATGTTTAAAATTCTGTAATTATCCAGGGGTGGTGGTGCACACCTGTATTCCCAGCACTTGGGAGGCCGAGGCAAGAGGACCAGTGCAAGTTTGAGACCAGCCAGGGCTACAAAAGTGAGCTTAAGGCCAGCCTCAACTGCATAGTGAGACCCTGTCGCGAAAGGCAATAGATAAATAAATAAATACATGTGATTCAGCGTTACCAGTTTTAAAGTAAGAATGATAACAGCCACTCAAATGTATTTTATATAGATTAAATGTTATAATTGATGATCCATATTAATAATACGCTGAAGTAGTAATATGCAAATTTTCCAGGAAGAAACCATAATATATTATAGAATTTGGAGTCTATAGGACAGTTTGTTTTGCTGTTTATATTTAAAATGTTAGGCCCAAGTGATAGCTCAGGGACTTCAGTGCCTATTACACAAGTACAAGATACAGAGTTCAATTTCTGGTACTAAAAAACAAAACAAAACAATAATAATAATAATAATAATAATAATACTAATGATGATGATGATGATGAAGTTAAGCCAATAGGAACTCTTCTTGAATATATTTGAAATAGAATTATTATGAACAACTTACAGGTTTTCTAAACTAGTGAATAATTATATATTTTCATGTAATATAGTATCATAAATTTGATAATGATTAATATTTTTGTTTGAGAAACTCGTGATGGGAAATAATTCTTACAGTAAAGAAATTGCTTGGATTTTATTTCTTATAAAACTGGATGGTAAATTACCAGTACAGCAACATAATTTTATAGTCACTATGAAACATGTCATCTGCATGTCCAATTTTTTACTTTTATCCATACTGAATGAATACAATTAGAAAGTATTTTCTGAAACACATGAAACAATCATTTATTTTTCTAAGTCTACTTGGTTCCCAGTTGAACTAGCTAATAAGTTTTATCTCACAAAGAACACTCATATTTGTAGCAATAAATCCAGAGTTACATTACATCATCTTTCCATGTTATTAATTTCCTATCATAATTTTAGGTCAATGGGACACAAAAGATAAATTGTAATGAATTAACCAAAAAGTTTGCTGACATAAACTTCAGTGATGTAAGTAATTGTTATGTTTGACTGTTTCATTTTTATTTTTGTCTTTGGAAATTAACGCTTTATTTTTCCACTTAAACTTGATATGTTAAAAATATCTTCAAAATGAGATCAAGTGACTGACTATTGTATGGGTTTTCTTAAACTTCACTTGATATCAGCTTCTTCTGAATTCACTTTGATACACCATGCCCTGCAGAACGGGACCTCTGCTCTCTCTTTATAACAAGAAACATTTTCTTCAGGCAGCAAAAGAAGGACTTGTGTAGAACTAAGAGAACAGACAAAAGGTACATGTCTTTCCCCAATTGTGAAGAGATATGAGAACAATAAGGAAGGTGGGAAAGGAAACAAATATTGCCTAGCTTGATCAGAAACTGACAGATGCCAGACAAAGTGTGGGAACCCTGGAAATGACTTCCTACGAGGCTGGTCTTTCGTTACTTTCCAAGGGCGACGTCCTAAGAAAATCCTTGCCTATTAGTATGCCTTGTCCTTTAGGTAAACCACCAGCCTATTTACAGGAAGCATCTGGGAGAAAGCAGAGAAAGCTCCCTTCAATAGGCAACTAGTAGAAAAGGGCAAATGTGGTGAAGTTGTTCCACAGTCCATGGTTATCTGAAATAAAAAGCTTAGTGGGGAGTGGCTGCAAAGATTAGATGCCTAGTAGTTGTGGAAGCTGTCTTGATTGGCAACATTGATTTAAGAATCACATAGGACAACACCTGGAAACTTCTGGGTGTGTTTCACTGGGCAGATCCAGGCACAACTGGCACTTATTGCAAAGGAAAATCAGCCATGAATCGTGGCGTCTAGCCCAAAAGCAATGGTGCTAACTGGTGATGCCGTGGACTGGGTGCAGTAGTAAACCAAGAAGAGTCTTGCTCCCTGCTTCAGGTACTTTGTTACAGAAGATGAAAATTAGTACAACAATAAATAGAAAATAATTACTTCAGTTGGAAATGCAACATGTACTAGGAATTCATGTGAGAAGCAGATAAATTTTGCTCCATATCTTAATAAATTTTTGTTTTCATTCATGTATTATAAATGTATTGAAGCTGGAGAAATAGCACAGTGGCATAAGTGCCTACCTGGTGAGCATAAAGTCCCCACTTGAATACTTGGTGCTCTCCCAAATGAAGCTTTTTAAGCGAATTGCTGATATTTATGTATATAAAAATGTGTACATGCTCAAATTTGGAGTCTATTTATTTAAATTCTATGTGTATTATTAAGATATAGCCTATTTTGCTTACTTTTATCTGATGATATTTTGTGAATTCTATTCTCTGGCTTTAAAGATTGTTAAAATAACACATTATGATAGGCATATGGACATGGAAACATTGTGGGATGTTTAATTTGCTTGAAATTTTAATACCTAAAAGTGCATATTTAAAAAAATAATTTAATTTTATTTTTTTCTTGTTTCAGAACTTTTGTTTGTTTGTTTATTTATTTATTTTTAGGGCTGGCTCAGCCTGCCCTGAGGGCAGGGCTGGCCCAGCATGTGGTGGCGGGGATCAAACTGCGGTCCCTGCAGCCGCCTAAGCCTTGCTAAGCAAGCACTTTAGACCACTGAGCCATCCTGCCGGGCCCCTAAAAGTGCATATTTTTGACTCATAACTTCATTTGAAAATAGAAAGTGAAAGTCACTATGTGCTTATAAAAAGCTATAGAATTGCTCCTACTAAGATAAAACTTAACATTAGAATCAGTACATCAGAAGTTTTTTCTGGACTTTGTTCTGCATTTCTTACACTGCTGTCTGGAAAGTTTGTAGCAACTGATCTTCATATTTGCACTAGGTCATACTCTCCATTTTCTGTGTACTGTCACCATAAGCATATCACTCTGTTCCTGAAAACTTTCACCCCATGTCAAAAAGCATAATGGCAAAATCAGAAAGAATTGTGGAAGACTCGAATTAGTTTATGGGTTAGCAGATATTAAGTGCATTGCATGGAATGCTATTATGTACATGCTTAAAATTATATATGCTATGATGCATTTGTAGTGGTTGATACAGTATGTCAACCTGGCTGGGTGACTCAGTGGCCCGGTTCCCTGCTGTGGGGGCCCCATTCTGAGGTACAATTGGTTCCTCCCTGGAGCGTGACCAGGGCCTGCCTGGGATACGATTGACCTTCTCCCTAGAGCGGGATCAAGAGCCCATCCTGGGGTATAATTGGTTCCACCCTAGGGCTCAATGGGCCCTTGTCAAAATGACTAAGCACAAAGAGACTTTTTAAAGGGCTGAAGGAGTCAACACTTCACTTCGTCGGAGAAGCTTCAGTCTTTGCATTCAGCCTGGACTTCATCATCTGGCTTGCAGCGCAGACTCTTTAGCATCCATTACAGACCCTTCAGTTTTCTATCACAGATCCATCAGTGGACAGATAGAGACTTACACGGAGTGCTGCAGTGAAGTCCAGACCTCAGAACTGAATTCTCCAGTCAAGAGCGTGCAGACGCCCTGTACATGTTTCCTCATCTGACTCTGTGGCTGCCTATTGTAAGCCAATCTTACAATTCCTTATAGATTGTATATTTTGTGTTAATATCCATTCCTTATATTATATCTATTCTGTTCATCTAAGTAAAATCCTGACCAATACAGCATTCAATCTCAAAAACATTTTTTTAAACTACCTAACTGATACTATAATTAACTACATTATTTGAACAATGCATTGTAATTTTTTTTCTCAATTTATTCTGTTTTAAAATGTGACACAGTGGTAAATTCTTCCCTTGTCAGCGATTACAGAGACATAGGCAGAAGAACTACAAGTCCAGAGTGAGAGTATTTCCTGGACAATTTAATGAGTCTCTGGAGCAAACGGTCTTGCTCAGTTGTAGAAATGATTTTGGTCTCCAGTAAGGCCAAATGAATAAATAAATAAATAAATAAATAAATAAATAAATATATTGGTATTTTAACGCTAGGTATAAGATGTAAGCTATAAACTTGATAATGACAAAATACATAAAATATTTATTCAGCTTTTCTTTTATAGAAATGATTGTGGTATACAATGTGGAAATAACCCCGGACTGACCTACTGTATAGAATTGTGGGCCAGGGAGATAGCTCAGTGCATAAGTGCCTGTCTGGCAAGTGCAAGGTCCTGAGTTCGATCTTGTGAAAAAAAAAAATGGATCTTATTTCAGATAAATTTCCAATTTAACTTAAAACTTTTATTGCCAGAGATACCATCAGTGTATTTAAAGAGAACTTCCTCTGAGATCATCTACACAACAATAGAAGGCCAAGTGTGCTATATAGTTCCAAAATATTATAGTATTTTGGCTTATGTTTCCTCAGTATATTAACTTAGTGTTTGACACAAGAAGTTACAACCCTCTTCTTCCTCCTCTTCCTCTTCCTCCTCTCCTTCTCTCCTTCTCCTTTTCCTGTTTCTCCTCCTCTTCTCTCCTCCTCCTCCTCTTCCTCTTCCTTCTTCTTCATTTTGTATTTAGTACAGGGTCTATAGTGTAGATGGTCTATATGTTGATCCAACTCATAGTGATCCGCCTGTGTTCAGATACCCAAGAGTACCAAGCCCAGTCTTAGTCACGATCTCAGCATACTCTATGGGTGGGGCCAGCACAGCAGGCCAGGCTGCGAACCTCAGCCTCTGTATTCTGCCTTTAATCCTCTCTGCCAGCTCTGCCAGCGCCACTGCAGCCTTGGGACTGGCTATAGGATTAGGCCACAGTCTTTAGTGAGTAAACATATTCCTCAGTTCTGTGGTGTTGTTGGTCCCACATTGACAAAGTTCCTGAAGCATAGTGGAGGTTACTGCCAGGCACAGCGTGACCTCTATGCAGAGGAAGGGCCTGTAGGGATTCCTAGCTGCTCCACCCAGAAGCCCCAGAAGAGTGGCTCCCCTGGACACAGAAGTGGTGCATTGTAATCTCAAAGCATTCTCAAGAGTTCTGACCTGGATGGGGTAAACCTCAGCACACGTCCTATTCCCTCATCATTACCAGATGAAAGGATTGGGGCTTTCTGTTAGAGGGTTCATTTAATTTCCCAGGACTCCCTGTTCTGCACTCAAAGCACTGAGAAGTTCAAGCAGAGTACATTGAAGTAGACTTCAGGTCCTTCAGTTTCTTGAAGTAGACATCAGTTTCTTTTATTATTTTAAGTTTTAGAATTCTTTCGTCACCCTTTTGAGCGTTTCTGTAAGTACATTAACGTGGCTCAAATGAACTGCCCAGCTCCTGTGGAAACCACATACAAGAGTATGAGATTCCTCATCACACGCAATTCAACCATTGCCACCTTAGACAAATTGATAGAATAACTTAAGAAATACGGAGTTACCACACTAGCAAGAGTATGTGAAGCAACTAAAGACACTGCTCTTAAGTTGGAGAAAGAAAGCATCCATGTTTTTGATTGGCCCTTCGATTATGGAGTGGCACTGTCCAACCAGATTGTCAATGATTGGATAAATATCTGTGAAAGTTGAGCTCCGTGAAGAAACTGATTGTTGTATTGCTGTCCAGTGCGTTGCAGGCATTGGGAGAGCTCCGGTGCTCATTGCCCTAGCATAAATTGAAGGTGGGATGAAAGAGGAAGATGCCGTACAGTTCATAAGACAAAAGCAGTGCGGAGCTTTTAACAGCAAGCAACGTTTATATTTGGAGAGGTAGCGTCCTAAATGCGGCTGCGCTTTAAAGACTCCGTCGGTCACAGGAACAACTGCTATAGGCCATGAAACTAGGGTGCCTAACACTACTGCCTCACACCTGGAGCTGGAGGCAGTGCCAGATGTCGTATGCATTAGCCCATAGGTTGGCTTGGTGGATAAGTCTAAGGAAGCTTCCACAGGAGCATTGAAGAGCAGTTATACAGGCTACATACAAATGTGACATGTTGCAACCTCTGTGTTTGGGTTATGATTGATGTATTTGGACAATTACAAGATTCTTTTTTAAAAAATAATATTTATTTATTTATTTTTCTTGTTTCAGAACTTTTGTTTATTTATTTTTATGGCCGGCTCAGCCTGCCCTGAGGGCAGGGCTGGCACAGCATGTGGTGCCGGGGATTGAACCGGGGTCCCTGCAGCCGCCTAAGCTTTCCTAAGCAGGCGCTTTAGACCACTGAGCCATCCTGCCGGGCCCCAATTACAAGATTCTTGTTGTTCAGCATTTAAAATGTGCTTATCAATTGACTTCTCTGAAATCATGCAGTATTGAGTTATGACTTTAAGGCGATTCCCATGCCAGAATCTTAATGGTATATAAGAAATTTAGAAATATTGGGTGCCAAAGTACCCAGCACAATACTCTTACATTTTTAGCATCATGCAGAACCAGACTCATGGGAGCTACGGACCCTCTAGCCCTGTGCTCTGTTCCTTCAGTCCTCCAGCATCGTGGGGCCTGTGGGACTACTTGCTGGCTTGCTCCATGCTCACATCTCGCCTACTCATACCAGCGCACATCAGGTTCGCTTACACACTGATTGTTCTTTTCATTTATAAAAAAACTAAAAACTAAAAAAAAAAAAAAAAAAAAAAAGAGTCACTTTTGGGTACCCAGTGTCTTGAGACCATGTTGTGTCCTAACCACAGAAATCAGTCTCTCCCAGTCACTGTTACGAATAGATGTGCAAAATTTCTTCTGAGTTTATAAGCATCAAACACTCATCAAGGAAGTGCAATTTTCACTCAACATGTATCATTATCTGATACAGTAAGACAATTTCACAATTAACTCTTTTGAAGGATCATGGATATTATACATTGAAAGAGTTTAGGGCTCATACTGTTT
Source organism: Myocastor coypus (assembly GCA_004027025.1). Lineage (NCBI taxonomy): Eukaryota > Metazoa > Chordata > Mammalia > Rodentia > Myocastoridae > Myocastor > Myocastor coypus. The sequence continues at coordinate 3,963 of PVJA010040194.1, read as the reverse complement.
GTCCCTTCAACAATGAAAGAAAAGGTGGAGCGTCTATGGAGTTGTTCATGCTATATCTACGGCTGTACTCCATGACAAAGATGCTTTGATATAGCATCATACTATCTTTTTCCATGTTTCCACAGTTTTCATGTACCAAGGAAGTAAATGACGGGTATGAGAACTCTCCTCCCAGAAGGAAGTACTACATTTATATTTTATCAAAACTTAACAGTTTCAGCTCTAACTTTAATTTCACTATCACAAGAGTGGAAGTTGTGTCTGACTTAGATGGTTGCTGTTGTTATTATTACTATTGTCTTAATGTATTTGGTAGAGGGTCTCACTACGCAGCTTGGAATCATAGCGATCTTCCTGTTTGCCTCCTCAGCACTGAGCTTAAAGGCGTGCACCACCTCACTCAGTCTCAGTCACTAGCACAGTGCACCTGAGGGAGATGACATTTGGTACCAGGGATCAAATCCCACTCCCTGCGTTTGCCTGAGCAGGTGCTTAGGCCACTGAGCTAGCACTCCAGCCCTTGATGGTCCATATTAAAATCATGGAACTATTATGATTGTATTGATACTACATCTACTCTGTGTTATACACTTGCAGCTCAAAGCAGAAAATGTACTCAATGAAGCATTTGCAGTTATGTAGAACTGTGTGGACAGTTTACAGTATATATTTTTTAAATGTAGAAAAAAAAGAATGCTTTGATTACCTCGTTCATCCCTTGCAATCCTATCTGCAAAACTGTGTGAATTAATAGACAAGAATTAAAGAAAGATTTTTAAACAGGGCTGGCTAGAGATTTTATCAGATTAAGCACTTGCTTAGGTAGAGCACAGGGTTAGGGATTTGATCCCTGGCCTGCCATGAGGGCCCTGCCACCACGGTGTGCTGAAATGATGACTGAGACTGGGGTTGGTGGCATGTACCTGTAATCTCAGTACTTGGGAGACTGAAAACAGGAGAACCACTGTGATCTTCCTAGTTAGGCCATCTATCCTACAGGCCCTGCCCTAAACTCATAAAATAATAATATTAATAATAATAATTATTATTATTATTTTAAAATTTCTAAGCAATGAAAATAACAGGTTAGCATTATATTATTTTATTTTCTGTTTCTTAACCATTCAACCAGATATACAGAAAAATGAAATATCATAGAAAGTCAATATTTAGAAAAAATTCTCCCAGTGCTTACAAGAACAAGAAACATTTGCGTAGAGGACTATACTCTAACCATCTTCATGGAGGAGTGAGCTTAAGTGGGAATAATGTCCCTTATCCTTGTGTAATCAAGAAGAATTCTTGGGCATGATGATTTTGTTGAATAAGTAGCGAAATGCTCTACCACTCACAGAGCAGACGAATCACCAGTTGTAGTCAAGGCAATATGGACCATTTTACTGCATGCATCCACATCCACAATTGTATTTACATGCACAGGAACACAAATGAGCATAGCCAAGTGTCTTCATAAGAAGTATACATATGTGAGGATATTGCAATTTGTACTTCCAATCACATACTTTATATACAATTTGAAATGTTGTCTTTTCAATAAAATACATTGTGCATGCTTCTATCTCATTTAGTTTTACAACTCTTTAGCTAAATTAGAAATTTCCTCTAAAATGTTATGGAATCAAATATTCAAAAATATACAAAATACCCAGGTGTGGTGGCTCATGTCTGTAATCCCAGCATTTGGGAGGCTGAGACGGGAGGATTGGTGTGAGTTCGATATCAGCATGGGCTACAAAAGTGAGCTCAAGGCCAGCCTCAACTGCACAGTGAGACCCTGTGTCAAAAAGACAAAAAAAATCTATCTATCTATCTATCTATCTATCTATCTATCTATCTATCTATAAAATAAAATGGGCTGATTAGACAATACAGATGTTGCCTAATGATATGGATAGTTACTTAAGGCTCAGGTGAATTTTATCAAAAATTAGAATACAAGCTAATGAATTCAAATGATAATCTGATCTTAACTTTGTATCAGTAAATATTTCCTGGGATAGTTAGCAAAAGCATATCAGAATGCAAATGCTCCAAATGGATGAAACTTTCTTGATGAAATGCAACATATTAAAAGCTTCTCTTAAAATGTCCACAAATATTTTATTTTTGAATGACAATACATGAGCTAGTTTTTTGCAAAGATTTGGTGCATACCTTTTTCTAATGTGACAGCAGAAAAATAGTCAAGCCTTTCAAACTTTCTGGAGAATAATAACGTAGAAACTTCTATCTAATTTCCAGCACAGGATTTTCAGATTGCCTTTTTCTTCTTCATTTCAAAAATATTCCAGTGTTGAGAAACTAATTGACTGGAGGTATTTCTCACCAGCCCAGTTAGTGTAAAATTATCTCATTGCTTAACATCGGTATGAAGCTTATTAAAGTTAATGGAAGAAAGAATTACACCACTGAGTAGATGTGATGCTGAGGGGTGGAAACAAGAGGGAGAATGAGAAAAAAGGTTACACTAGGATGAATTCTCACAAATGACTTCTATTTGGTGCTGGGAGTGAGGGAGTGAGTGTGTATGTGTGTGTGTATCTTTACACACTTGATCAATTTCTGAGTACTCTTGCCTATTCAATGTAGTCACTGAGAAAGTTGTGTGTTTCCTTCCCTTTATAAAATCAAATTGGCTTTACTATGGTTTGCGTCTTTCACCACTGCTACAGATACGTTCGGTCATTAACAACAATATGAAAATAAGCTTATGCTTGCTCCGGGATTCAGGTCAGCAAGAGCTATATATCTAGATAACTAGAACAGTAGGGTAAGTGATAATTTTTCTGTCTCAAACCTTGCTATAGAATTAGTTTCTTTTTATTCAGGTTACAATAATCACTTCTTTATGTATCAAAGCTCTGTAGATCTCCTCTCTGTCCTATGCGGTAAGGTCTTTTGATGTGATTTTTTTAAAGAATTTTTTATTTTTTTCTTGTTTCAGAACCTTTGTTTGTTTATTCCCTCATTTCTATGGCCGGCTCAGCCTGTCCCGAGAGCAGGGCTGGCGCAGCATGTGGGGCCGGGAATCGAATCGCGGTCCCTGAGGCCGCCCAAGCTTTCCCAAGCAGGCGCTTTAGACCACTTAGTCATCCCTCCGGGCCCCTCTTTTGATATGACTATCTTGGTATAACTTAATAAACTTGAGTTTTCACCTACTTTTTTTGGATATTTGTAAATGAATCACGTTTTATTTTCTTGTTATTTTTGTTACTGTTGATGAGTTTCCATAAACACATAAACAAACACGTCTTGTAATAAAATTATACAGACAGGTTTGAATTACTCAGTGTTCTGAGACAGAACGTAATTCCATTAACGAGAAGACCTACACATGTAACATGATGTCAGAAGGTAGCAATGCCTGCTTACGAAAATCTGTACACTCCAGAGAGCTCACGGTATTTTTGTAGTCTGAGAAACAAAAGGAATGAGTGTTCGTGTTCCAGTCCCAGTACAAGTGCAAAGGGAAGGAAAGAATTTTTCCGTTGGAGTAATCAGATTGGGAGGCAGAATTCTTCGTCAGATCTTTTGTTTTGCTCAGGTTTTCAAAAGACTGGACAACAAAATAAGGTCTTAATAAATATGAATTATTTTTATGTATAATATCTATACCATCTGATTGGACCAGGACCTTCCACATTCAGCTTATCTTAGTCTAGCAACCAAGTTCCTGAGCTCATGCAGAGACTCTCTCACAGCACAGAATAACACTGAACAAGTCCTCTAGGCAAACCTAGTCTCAGTGAACTTTATATATAAAGTTATTATCACAGTTGGCAACAAGTCAACGCTACCAGATCAGAGTCAGTGTCCGATCTTCTCTGCAGAGCCTGAGCATTTCCATGTCCACAGTTAACAGTTTCTTTGCTGAGCACATGTAGATAGTTTTGCTAAAAAAAAAAAAAAAAAAAAAAAAAAAACGAATGATTGAAAAGGTAA
>PVJA010040193.1:0-18638 GCA_004027025.1 Myocastor coypus | reverse complement strand
TTTTTTTTTTTTTTTTTTTTTTAACAACATCTTATGTGTTGATTCATTGCAGAGATTAAGTTTACATTCAATGTGAAAACATTGCCAGGCATGGTGGCGCACACCTATAATCCCAGCACTTGGGAGGCTGAGGCAGGAGGAGCAGTGTGAGTTCGAGACCAGCCTGGGCTACAAAGTGAGCTCAAGGCCAGCTTGAACTGCACAGGGAGACCCTGTCTTAAAAAGACAAAAAAAAAAAAAAAACCATTTAATGATCCTAAGTTGTGCTTGTCCATTTGTGTCAAATGTATAGTACAAGATACTTGTCAAACAGGGTTTAAAATATATTTGAAATTACTTTTCTATTATAGAGTTAGTGTATATTCAGTGAAATTCACAAAATATAGAAAAACAATGAGAATGATAAAATCAGTCACGTTCTTGACTTCTACGAGTAACTACTGCTAATATTGGTTTTATTGATTTTCAGCATTTTTGTATCATTTGTATATATATATATATATATATATATATATATATATATATATGCCTGTGCGTGTGTGTGTTACCGTGTACACTTTTTAACTTTTTTTTTAAACTTAATTTGTGTAATGATACCATTGTGAAACAAGAAGGGGCTCTTGAACTGCGAACATAATCAGAGGACAAATTGCAGATGCAGATTCTTTGAATTTTATAAGCTACTTTTAGATTGATCTTGTCTGCTCTCTGAATAAAGAAATAAAACATGTTGTGGGGCCTTTCTGCCAGGAATCACCTCAGGGTCACCCAGAGGCTGTGCTCCTCAGTGATGGCTTTTTTGATTCCTGGAAATCCTCAGATCTTGCACTGTGATACCAAAATATCTGTCTCTTACATCACACCTTACCACTGCCAACACAATCTGTAGTAGTAAACTGGTAATTTTTTTTTTCTTGTGTTCTTAAAAAGATTCTCATCCTCACTCTCTTGTTCCTGAACCAGAGGCATTTAATTTTGGCTTCAAGTTAACTTTCCATTTGCTTTATCCCATAATTTCTAGATTGTTCTATTTTATTCTTGCTTAGACTTTAGATTGACGATTCCTTAACTGTACTGGGCCTCAGGCTCCTCTTGATTAAAATGAGGATTTGGGTCATATGTTCTCTGAGACTTCTTCCAATTTTGATGTAGAACATTTGTCTCTCTGTGAAAGCTCTGCATCAAAGAAAGAGAGCTGAATGCAGGTCTTGGAGCTCTGTGACTTTGGAAGCAGTGCTCAACGTGCAAAATACTGGGGTTTCCTTCTATATGAAAGGGGAGCATAGAATATACTATTGTATTTAGCTACATGTAGTATAAACCTACACTTGAACAAAGAAGGACTTTATTTTTCTCATTTGTAAGGAAGTCTGGGGCTAGTTCAGACACAATAGGGCTGTTTCTCTGTGCTTTCATTCTTCTGTCTTTTATTTTTCTGTTTGTGTTTCCACCGTCCTTAGTGCATGGCCCTCAGCTTTATGATTCTACCACAAATAAACATCTTACCCGTCTATACAGGTATAAGAAGAAAAGGGCAGATTTCAAAAGTGGTAGGCGAGATGAAATTTCATGAGTACCTAGAATTTTATAGACTTGGCTTTGATCTCATTGGCCAGATCCACACACACACACACAAATTATCTCTAGTTACAGGGAATATGGAGCATTATAATTTTGCTGAACGTGTTGCCTTCATGAATAAAATTATACCTAGCAAGAATCTATAGGAAAAGGTAAGGCTGAGCAACAAGCACATGTCATCACACCGTGTCACCAGGAAGACCTTTCGTTTTCCAGATGGTCTCCGAGATGATGTTCATCTGGTGGACAGATACATATTATGCAGCCAAATGATCTCTAGTCTCTCTTTGTGGCTGTCATCATTTAAGACCAAAAAGACTTTTTCAATGATCAAGACAATGGTACGAGTATTTTAATGTTACTTTAAGAAATAGAATATTAAAGAACATAAGGCCTGTCTCTTTCTCAGTTGATTTTTACAAATTTTGGTATCTAATGAGGTTTGAGTAAGGAGGTCTCTCATTTTCACTTGCTTGATATCAGATAAGAAAGCAACTAAGTTATAAAGATATGTATTGAACTTTTGTGCAGTTGCAAAGTTCCCAGTGAATAGTAAAACTGGATTAAGTTGGAAAGCATTTGTTACTCAGAGAGTCTTTATATGGGAGAAAATCCTGTTAGGTAAAAAAAGTATTCACTGAAGTAGAGTGGTAGACTATTGACGGGAAGCCAGAAACATATCTTCTTTGGAATACCTTGAATTAGTCTGCAGAATTCTTAAAATGCCCATTGCTAGAATCATTAAGAGAATATATTTCCATGGTGTTCTAAATGTGTTCTGTGCAAGAAGATTCTGTCAGAGACACTAGTAAGAGTTTAAATCTACAAACTCTTCATAATTGTCATACTGGAATTCCAGTGAAGAGGTTGCTGGGAAACTCTGGTGAGGAGAGGGTAATGTAAAGCTCGCATGGAGGTTGGCAGTGTGGGGAGCTTGGATTAAACAAGGAAGTGCCTTTCAGAACAAGAAAGGACTAACACCGTAGAGGACATCACCATTTCTTTAAGGATGACACCGAAGCAGTTCATTATCATCCCCCAGGGAGGGCAGATAGAGTAGAAGGCAAAGGCCTGACTTGAGCACAATTCCGATGTTTGACATGACTCAGCGTTTGACAGGAGCGCTGAATCTGTGGATCCTTTAACACACTTCAGGTACAACTATCAGTCTTGGGAACTCCTTAGAGCAGTTACCCGTGTACCCAGCCCCTCCACCAGCATTATACCCTCTGGGGGTGGGAGTGCCTTATGATTCCATGAAGGTCTTGCTTGATAATCAGAAAAGTTGGCTTTCAGCTCGTTTGTAAGTTCACTGGGCAGTGGAGAAAGGTGGAAATAGCTTCGTTCACTGGGTGTTTAAGCGTTGCAGGTATCTGAGTGTACTCTGCTGGTACTTATTTTCATAAACAGGGGAGCAGGAGTAATGTGGTGGTTATGCCATTTATAACTCTAAATTATGCTTTTCTATGAATCAAGTTTTTGAAAGGTTTAACTTGTTCTCTAACCCTCTGGCTTATTTTTTGACTAAAAATTCTTCCTTATGTGTGAGCAATCACACATATTTTTTGGAAAATGCCTCAGTAGGTATGTTATATGTTGACAGAGTTAAGCCTTACTGGAACCCCGTGACATACTTGTCTCTGCTAACAGTGGAAGAAACTTCTTTGGAAAGGACAAACAATGTACTTGAGATCGCAGCTTGCAAACTGCAGATCCAGCTTTTAGACAAAGCTCCAGGGCTGTAAGGCTCCAGCTCAGCCCCACTGCGCCAGGCCTTAGGTAGAAGTTAGACCCAGGCAGAATATTTCACAACCTTTGTTTTTAGTTATCTTTTATTTTAAACTTGTGTGCATCCTGGACTTTTAATATATGATAGTTTGGTGGTATATTTTACTATAGTCCATGGGTCTTTTTCATTTCAAAGAAGTTAAAAAAGAACACACACACACACACACACACACACACACACACACACACACCTGCTTAATATCTGAGAACGTCTTTGTTTTCATTTGGAGTGAGTTATCACCATCTCCAACCCTTCAAACATTATTCTTCTTGCAGAAAAAGAGAACAAAGATTTCTGAATGAGTCATAAGTGGAAATGAAGAATGCAGAAATTTGCACACCCATTTCTGCAACTGTATAATACACATACATCTGGCCAGTAGCCAAACAGAATTATCCACTGAGTTTTGGGAGAACTCTTTCTGAAAAAAACCAATGTTGTATTCTCCCTGCATATAAATCTTCATTTGTTCTCAAGGGCGGTGAAGTGTGGCGGAAGTGGCTCTTACCAGCCTGCAAGAAAGCTAATTATTCTCAGTTTTTCTGGGTCATGCGTTTAGTGACATGTTGTCATTAGAGAACTGGCCTTGCGTGGTGTATTTACACCATGAAAAATCAGTACACAGTGAACATCGGGACCTTTTTTCTCCTTGCCTGGAGACAGTCCTTAAACATTTATCAGCCTGCCGCTGTGTGGGAGCTTGGGGGTCTAATGAGTACATGGTATTTAAAAGATTCTCTGTAATCAATTTTTAAGGGAAACAGACTGTTGAGATCAATACGTCCTCTTTACGTACTTATTTCCATGCTTTGTGTGTGTGTGTGTGTGTGTGTGTGTGTGTGTGTGTGTGTGTGTGTGTGTTTGAAGCACGTCGTGGAAGGGAATCAGTCTTCGGAACATGAAATTATCAACCGTGTGGGAGGACTTCCCAAAATAAACTGTCTCTTTTGGGAAGCTTTCTCAGAAACAGAAGCCTCTCTGGGTTTTTATCTCTGATTTCCACCGGACGTTTATGAAGAGCAATCACTTCCCCTGACGTCCCTGATAGCCCTCAGCACTGCTGCTGATGAGCAAACCATGAAGGAGCTGAGAGGCAAACGGGCGTGAGTCACATCAGTGCACTGAGCTGGCACTTCCTGCCCGCCGCTTGCGTCACTGCAGATACTGGGTCCTTAGCCATGAGGACAGAAGTCCCAGTTGCGCAATTGCACACTGCTTAGGGATCGGAACATTTGATGGATCTCTCTGAAAAGGACACACTGATTTGTTCTGGTGACATTTTCTGTACAAATATCTGCCAGTATTTAGGGTTTGAATCCAGGTTCAAATGCTCGTAAGTGGCTAATGCTAAATCCAAAGCTTTCTTTTAAGACACATTGCTCAGTCGGTGACAGAGGGCCGCACAAATAGGATGGAGGGGGAGCTGACCTTTTCTGTGCAAACATTTTAAACAAACACGGGGCTGAGAAGAAGGAAGTACGAGAAGGACGAACAGCTGAAGTCAGAAAAAGCAGTAGCGGCTCCCCATGGAGCCACGGGATTCTGCTTGCTTGGTTTTGCTTTGCGTTTGCCTAAATCACTGACGCCACAAATGCGAGATGGAAGAATTCATGACACGGAATACTCAACGAGCAGCGGGTGGAAGGCCGGAGGATTTCTGATTAGGCCCTGGGAAGGTGATTGTATTCTTTGTGTGCTATGGGACACTAATGGGAACAAGTGGTAGTGTGTAACTGGAGCAATGAATCTGAAGTCTTAGAGAATGGTGAGGCAGGGGCCAGCGAGATGGCTCAGCGGTCTTAGTCAATGCAGGGACGACAGTTCGATCCCCAGTTCCACATGCTGTGCCAGTCCCACCCTGCATGGCAAGCTGAGCCGGCCATAAGCAGAGAGAGAGAGAGAGAGACAGAGACAGAGACAGAGAGACAGAGGGTCTACAGGGTCTCATTATATGCCGCCATGCCCTGTCTCAATCACCCTCTCAGCGTGCCTGGGGGCAGGGCGGGCAGAGGGCTCGACAAGGATCAAAGTCCAGTTCGTGCATCTGCCTAAGCAGCAGCAGCAGCAGCAGCTTTAATCTGCTGAACTGTCTGTCTGGCCCCAGTTTTATTCTTAAAAAATGATTTTGTCCACGCGTAAGAGGTGAACGTCATGCGGCAAACCCTCAGTTCAGTTGCAGTTATTATGATATTGGAATAAAATGTATTTATTTATGTTCCATCTGGCCTCTTAAATCACTTAGGGGCTCCCTAAGTATTTACTCAGTGAGAAACATATATTCCAGCTAGGTGAGTAAATTGAGCAAAATCAAGACAGTAGCGGAAGGTGAAGCTACCCCACCGCTTGCACCACGGTGCCCTCCTTCACCCGAAGGAAGCCGAGGTGGCTTATAGATCGGCCTTTGAGTTCTACGGACCCAAGATAAAGAATTATTGACTCAGTGTTTGCACGATGAAAACAAGGCATTTGCTCAGTAGAAGTGCTGCTCTGCTATGCTGTTGAGAGCATTTGACTGAAAAAAGGTCAGCAAACATTTACATTTAGGAGAGTCACGCTTAGTAATAAGTATTTGAGATGGATGGACACCATTTTCAATTAATTTCTTGAAGGGCATAACATTTAAAACCAAATAACTATCATTTTAGTAGTTAATATGTCAAAAGTTAGAATTAAAATGCCCTTTGCCAGGCACATTGGGGCATGCTTGTGGCACAGTGATTTGACGGCCTGCCCTCGCAGAGGGTCCCTTTGTAGAGACCTGCTGTCTCCACGTGCAGAGGTAAAGATTTGCGGTGGATGTCAAGCTCTAGGTTCAGCGCCCAGGGCCTGAGTGAGCAAATGAGTGTGCACATGCACATGTACACACGCACACGCGCAAGGCCTGTGCAAAATAAAGCCAGTCAGTCTGAATGGAAAGCATTGAGACCATCTAGCTAATTTAATTTAAATGAATCTACTTTTATGGTTGTAAAATCTCCTAGCAACATAAACCAATCAGTAGCAAAACATTACTTCAGGTGCATGAAAATGGGTAAGTCTCAGAAGCAGATCTTTTATTTTTTCGGACCTCTACAGCAGTGTCATGGCTTGTGTCTTGGTATTCCTCCAAAACCTCATGCAGTCCTTGGGGCAGGTTTCTAGAGTTTGTGATTAATTGGTGATCCAGTGCTGGGATTACGGGTGTGAGTGCTACCCATACCCTGGGGTGGTAGTTGCACACAATATAAGACGGGGAGGGGCTTGCTAGCAGCCCCTGCTCTTCCCTTTGCTTTTTTGTGGTTTTCCTGCTGCTGTGAATGGCTGCCCTGTCCCATGCCCCACTGTGTCTTGGAGCGAGCAGTGTATGTGCTGGAACCTCTGCTAACTGTGAACTAAATATAAAACCTTCTTTCCTTAATTTTCAGTGTCGAATATTTTGTTCCATCAATGAGAGAAAAGTTACTAAGCCCTGTAATTTTAATCAGTGAACACTCAAAAATCTTAAAGCAAAGTAATACTGAACTAAAGCTCTCTTCATAAAATATTCTTCTTTCTTACCTAATGTCAGAGAGAGAGAGAGAGAGAGAGAGAGAGAGAGAGAGAGAGAGAGAGAGAGGAGGGAGAGAGAGAGACTCTTTTTAAGACAGACTCTTGATACAGAGGTTGGACCAAGTTGGTGCTCACTACATAGCCCTGGATGACCGCAAACTCATGACCATCTTCCTGCCTCAGCCTCCCAAGTTCTGGCGTGATGGTGGTGCCTCATTATGAAAACCTCCTAACTTATTTATTAAATGGAAGGAGCTGCTCATTAGACTTTATCTTCTCAGCCAGTCGATTCTGGCTTGATGATCATGATACACACCATTACAAGGCATGATCGTTACAATGCAGACTGTAGTCTGTGACCAGTATTTGGCGAACAATGATTCTAGCCTGAAACTTCTCAGAAGCACGGTGTGTGTACATGTTGGTGTGGAGACATTGCTTTCTTTCCTTATTTTATCCTCGGTTGCAATTCTTCTTGCTATCATTTGAAACAACCTCATGGGAGGATTCGATCATCTTTTTAGGCCCGTTAAAGAATGACACAGTGGAGCTGGGCGTGGTGGCGCACGCCTGTAATCCCAGCACTCGGGAGGCTGAGGCAGGAGGATCCGTGCGAGTTCGAGACCAGCCTGGGCTACAAAAGTGAGCTCAAGGCCAGTCTGAACTGCATAGTGAGACCCTGCCTCAAAAAGACAAAAAAAAAAAAAAAAAAAAAAAAAAAAAAAAAAAAAAAAAAAAAAAAAAAAAAAAAAGAATGACACAGTGGTGCTTAGAAAAGAGTGGATTGGGGAGGGAGGAAGGCCAGCACTGGTCATCAAGAGCTGGGCACGAGGAACCTCAGCAAGAGCAGGGAACCTCCCATTTACACGGTGTAGGTGGCAGTGGGTCCGAGTACATTGAAGATGAGACACTGCAGCTAGAAGGCCGATGGGCCAGGAGATCCGGAGCACACAGCTACTACATGTCCATGAGGTCAGGGTCTACACTGTGTACCGTGAAGCCAAGATGCACAGAAGCTCGTTGAAAGTGATCTCTCTATATATAGCCTCAGTCCTAGACTGAATCAGAAGGTTTGAGAAGGAAGGGAGGAGAAATAAGGAAAGATAGCTTAGATTTATCATGGATCTGATGCAAGTGATTTCCAGGCTTCCTTTTGTGTCCTAGGCTTCCCCTTCTGTCTTTTTGAGCCTGGGAATGCACATGATTGCGGGAATTTTCTTTCATTCCAAGACCTATGTAATCCACACCCAACCTGTGCCATCTGCGCTGTCTTTATCCCACTCCACAATGTTATTATGCCTTCCTCTGATCTACTTGGGAAAGGGGTAACTGTGAAATGCAGTGTGTCATGATTTTGTTTTCTGTGCACCAGCACATCTTGGAGTTTTTCCTCCATCCACAAGGATTTGCATTTTGGGACTATTCTATGAAATGACTGCATAAAATTATGTACTTCACTGCATAAAATATTTTACCTTTGTTTTAGTGGTGGAAACCTACATTTTTTTTTTTTTTTACAAGAAACTACAATGAAAATTTATGTATGATATAGTGGTGAAAGTAACACTATGGTACAGAGTTGTTATGGTTTGTGTCTAGGTGTCCTCCCAAGGCTTCATGTAGTCATGGTGTGGGGACTTCTAGAGCTTGGGATTAACTCATGATCCACTGGGATTATAGGTATTCCATTGGGATTATAGGTCTTAGTACTGCTGAGATTATGGGCATATGTGCTGGGGCTGATAGCCTGAATGTAACATAAGTGAGGCAGAGAGACAGCTTCTCTCTCTCTCTCTCTTGGTTACCACTGTTGCTGTTCCACCACTATTAATTGCTGTCCTTTGCCATGAGCCTGTCTGCCTTGGATTCAGTTGAATGTGGACTGAAACCTCTGGTAACTGTGAACTAAATAAACCCTTCCTTCCTTCATTTTGGGTGGTGGGTGTTTGTCCCAGCAACAAGAGAAGAGTAACCGTGACAAGAGTGAAGTTTTAGAAATGTGACTATGGAATTAAAATATATGAACATTTAATTTTTTTTTTAATCAATGGTGCAAAACTTTTCTTTAAAATGTTTCCTTTGAACCTTAAAACAGATAAGGAAACCCCTTTGCCCCAAATTTCAGCAATATTTAAATGGCCAAAATTAGCATTTTTTAGCAAGAAGATAAATGAAAATGTCGTATGCATTTATGTAGCTATGAATAAGACAGATCCTTTTGTGTTCATGTATAAGCCTAGTATCATATTTTTTTCTAAAAGTATATACCATAGGATTGTGTCTTTGACCATTTATATTTGGCTTATTTTTTTAATATAGTTTCATGAAAATGTTTAGGCAATATATTATTTTGTATGACATCTAGATTAAAAATACTTTTCAAAGCAGTAGCCAGTCAACAAACATGAAAGTTCGAGAAGTATCACTACAACAATCTTAATTAAAGTCCCAGAAGAGTCAGGTCTTAGGAAAAGAGAACAGTGAGGTGTTGATAGAGATTTATAGTAACCAAAACGCAGCCCCAAGTCTCAGCGTTTTATTTGGACTGACTTCATTCCTTTATTTTATCTGCCTGACAGGAGCAGGGGAAAGCTGCCTAGCAAGAGACAGTCTTATCTGGTTCCTCGTTCCTTTCTGCTGTCCTCTTCTTGTCTCTTTCCCTGCACCTTCTCCTTCCTTTTTGACTAATGTTGACTTAATAGATAACTACTAGATGTACATGAAGAGATGAGAGCATAGGACTGATATCAAGAAAAGCTCAGATTCACTCAACAAATGCTTGTGCACTGTGTCTTATTTGCTAGCCACTAACTATATCAGGCTCTGGGAAAGAACAGTGCGATGACGAACTCCTTAGAGCTCAGGCGTGCGTGGGAGCCGAATGGTGAGTGTTGCAGATCTCTCGTGGAGCAGCAAACCTTCCCGTAGACTGGATTTGTCTTCATGTATAAGCCTACTCTCACATTTCATAGACACATGGCTATTATCACGTGTCAGCCTTCTATATACTTGTGATAAGTCATCCAACAGCGTAGTTGCTCCTGCCTTAAATCACACATTGATTTGTACTACTGGAAATGTAAATCCTCTGTCAGAGACTATGTCATAATGTGTACTAGGTTCCACATTGGTAGAATAAACTTTGTCATCTATCTATCTATCTATCTATCTATCTATCTATCTATCTATCTATCTATCTATTATCTATCTATCTATTATCTATCTATCTATCTATCATTTATCAATCTATATCTTAAATTTAAAATCATATTTTTTCACAAAATAAATATATCTATTTTGTTAGAGTCAGGTTTACTTCAAGTCTTTATCAAATTATTTATCATAAACACAGTGTAATACCCAAACTAACAGATTAAGAGACATCTAAAACAATAACATTACATCAAGGTGCAGTTTTAGATTTAGGTAGTCATGCTGTATTACAATAACTGTTCTGTATTTTTTCATATTGTCTATATCTATATTTCATTTTATACTTTATTTATATATTAGGTTTCCCATATAAGAAAAACTGCATGATACTTATTCAAGCGTATCTGATTCATTTTAGTTAATGCTATTGTATCAAGATACACCCATTTTCCTACAAAAGATTCAAAGTGAGCTTTCTCCATGCTGGGGTGGTGTTCATTTCTAAATAACTACCATGTTTTCTTCATCCATTTGTTTGTTATTGGATGTATAGAATCTGTTCAAGATTCAGTGACTATAAGTTGCTATAAACAAAAGCATGAATGTATTATTGTAACGTCATATGGTTGACTCTTTCAAGAAGATAGCTACAAGGAGAATGTCCAGGCTAAATAGAACTTCTACTTTTATTTTTTAAAGAAATATTTATGCTAAGTTCCATAGTGGTTGTACCCGTGGCTGTATTCTTCTTACCAGCAATGAAGAAGAAGTCCTTTATACCTGCAGCCTCCCCAGCATTTGTTATCATTCAATTTCCTAAGGATAGAATCTTAGTATTGTCTTAATTTGCATTTCTCCAATAGTCATGCTGAACATTTTAAATACATTGGCTGTCTGTAATCTTTATTTGAGAAATATCTGTTTATTTCAGTTGCCTTTTAAAAAATCAGATTTGTAAATGTAGGGGGTATCTAATTTTTTAAGTTGCTTCATGTTCTAGATTCGTTTTGCCAAGGAGCAGTTAGAAAGCTCTGCTTTTGCCCTTCTGCAGCTTGTCTTCTCATTTTCTTAGTGGTTTACTTCACTGTAATTTAATTTGACCCCATCCCATTTCTCATTTTTTCACATTATTTCTTATACAACTAAGACTTTGTACAGAAAGTCTTTGCCTATGGATGTCTGTCCTTCTGTGAATGTGTTGGCATCTTGGTCAAAGACAAGGTGGCCATGTATGCTAGGATGGGTTTCTGGATCCTCCTGCTGTTCCGCTGATGCACAGGTTTTATTTTGTTTGTTAGTACCATGCTGATTTTACCACTACAGTTTTATAGTACAACTTGAAGTTCAGGCTTATAGTGCTCAACTTTGCCCTTATGGGACAGAATAGCTGTATTTTAGGTGTCTCCTACGCCAATATGAATTTTAAGATTGCTTTCTCTCGTTATTTAATGAGTGCTGTTGGAATTTAGATTAGAAATATACCAATCACAATTTTGCAAGTATGGCCACTTTGACTGTGTTGGTCTGCTTATCCAGGAACAGGGGCTGACTGTTCATTTATTTATCTTGATTACTTTTAATGAGAAATAACAATGAGACAGTTTTAAAACACATTAGTGGTACATTCCTAATAATTGACCCAATGCATATCGTTGTTCTCATAGTAGTTATCTAGAGCACAGGATACAGACTTGATAACTTTTCTAACCATTATTCACATAAGCATTTATTCTCATTGAACTAAGAGAATGTAGCTGTATACACAGTCCAAGAGTCCACAATCTCAGTGAGTTATTGGCAGAATGGCAAGACATCTATTCACTTTTTGATGGCCTCTTCCATGTCCTATTTTAGAGGGCTGAATTTGACACTGAATTTGATTCTGACCTCTAGGAGTGTTTTTGAGAAATTTTTGAGGGCTTTTATGTAGAGGATCATGCCATCTTCAATGGGATTTAACTTTTTCCTTCATCTTTATATCCCTTTTACTTATTTCTCTTGTGTAGTTCCTCTGGAAAATGTTTTGAGAATAGTATCTGTCCGAAACAGTGAAAGCAGACAACCTTGTCTCATTCCTGACTTTAGATGGAAAGACTTTAGCTTTTCTCCACTTAATATTTTGTTGGCTATTTGTTTGTTACAGATGTCTTGTAATAGGTTAGGATGAAGACCTTCTTTGTTTATTGTCTTCAGGGATTTTTTTCTGCCATTAATGGATATTGGATTGTGTCAAACGCCTTTTCTATATCTATTGAGATCACGTAATTTTTATACTTCCTTCTGTCTACACGGTATATTAAGTTACTTGGTTTGTGTACATTGAACCATTCCTGCATCACTAAAATAAGTCCTACTTGGTGACGAGGTAGGAACTTCTTGATATTTGTTGCGTTCTACTAACCAATATTTTACTGAGGATTTTTGTATCAATGTCCAGTAAAGACACTGGCCCAGCATTTTGTTGTTGTTGTGTCATCCTTTCCTGGTTTTAGAGTCAGGGTAATGCTTACTTTCAGAGTACTGCCTCTGTATTGATTTCATTATGGTTTAAGGAATGTTGACATTATATCTCTAAAGTTCTTACAGAATTTGCCAGTGAATTTGATGAGACCTGGGCTTTTATTTAGTTGGGAGGTAGTTTTTATTTATTATTATTATTTTTAGTTTCATTGACTGATATTGGACTATTGAGGATTTTTATACCTTCTTGGTTCAGTTTTGGCAATTCATGTGTACCTAGGGAGCTTTCCATTTCTTCTGAATTTTCCGTTTCATTAGAAAAGAAGTTCTCAAAGTAGCAGGTCAGTTATCTTCTGGATTTCAGCAGAGTGTGTGGATCTGCCATTTTTATTTTAATTGCATGGATATGGGTCTTTTCTTCCCTTATTTTGGTAAGACTGACTAGTGGTTTGTCTATTTTGTTTATTCTTTTGAAAAACTAACTCTGCAATTCACTGATTCTCTTAAACTTTAGTCTCAATTTCACTAATTTCTGCTCTGATCACTATGATTTCCTTTTTCCTAACTAGATTTGGACTTGGATGGTTCTTGTCCTTTCTTGAAAATTTTATTTATTCTTATTTTTTGGTTCTTGTTCTTTTAGGATGTCATTATTTCACTTACTTTCACTTGCTCTCACGTGGGCCTTCACTGCTGCTAACTTCCCTCTCATGACTGATACTACTATACTGTGGCGTGCTAACAGGCAGCGGACGACCATCATTCTTTTCCATTTCCCCAAGCATACTTTCTGGGTCATTACACGGTTTACTTTGGAGGAAGACCCATGTTCTCTTTGGAAGAATCTGTCTGTTGTGGTTAGCTGGAACACTGTCGATATCTATTAAGTCCATTTCTTTGAAAGTATGGTTAAACTTGCATATTCTTTGATGATATTTTTCATTTAGTTGACCACCTGCCTACGATATCAGGATGTAGATTTTCCCTTTTATGACTGTATTATTTTTGCCAAATTTGTCATATCGTCAGTGTTATGAAATTGTGTGCAACAAAATTGTCCACACAGATGTGTGCAATCCTTATCTTTCCCTGTTGATGTGCCCCTTCAATCAGTGTGTCATGCCTTTGTTTCCCTGACCAGTTTTGGATTAAGGTTCACTTTGTCTGAAGTTAGGGAGGCTGCTCTTGCTGTCTCTGGCTTCCCATTGCATGAAGTGTTATCCATTATCTGATTTTTAATTTAAAAATTTATGTTTGAATTGCCTGTTTCTTTATCCTACATAATGCTGAGTTCTGTTTTGATACATTCTAATATTCTATGTCTTTTGATTAGGAAATTGGGACCACTCACATTGAGAGCTACTACTGATAAGATTGAGTGCTGCAATTATGCAACCCTAATAGTAACAAACTAATGAGCTACAGTGGTATAATCCGAGACAAAGTGCATATTAAGATACCATAAGAACTAATTATGTATCACTCTTAACTCTAGAGAAGTAATCTTTAATTATGGCATAAAAATTAAGAGAACTCAGGTATTGATATACAGCAATATATATTAAATGCAACAGCCATATTGCCACTAGTAGTGAATTAAATTCAGAAAGTTTATATAGATATAGCCATTTAAAGATTAACAGAGCTTTATAGCTATACTCCTAAAAAATATAAGGGTTGAAAATTGGGGTATATGAGGAAAGATTTTAAAACTTAAGCTGTACATATGGAAAATGAAGAGAGAAGTGGAACAGAAGACCCTGCTCCCGGTATCAGTAGGAAAGAGATGTTTATAGGAAGAGGTAAACCAGAGTTAAACTCTGATGTGTAAGAAAAAGAAAGGCAGAAAGAAAACATACGGGAAGTGAGATAGAGAGAAAAATCTAAAAAGGCTAAAAATCTAAAAAAGCAGCAATAAAATGAAGGAAGAAAAAAGTAGAAAAAAGACAAGGAATAAAGAAAAAGGAACAATTGCAAACTCAAATAAACTGGTGAGGGAGAGGAAAGAAGACCAAAAAGAGGCAGGCAAAGAGCATTCAGGGCCTACAGAGTCTCACGACACGGATGAGGCTCGTAGTGATCCTCCTGGTTTCGCTCGCCCAACCAGTGCCACCACACCTAGCCTCAGTCATGATCTCAGCTTGCCCTGGGGGCGGGGCCAGCATGGCATTCAGGGACTTGAACCCGGAGTCTCTGCATCTGCCTAAGCAGGCATTTTAATTCTCTGAGCTATATGGCTGGCCCAATAAAACTAAATTGAAAAGAAAACAAACAGACAAAAAAGGATAAGGCAGACAGTCTGACATCAGGCTCTGCTGTGCGCATTAGCAAGCAGTAGAAGCTGGGCAAGGGTGCCAACACCGCAACTTTGAAATTCAGAGCAACACAGCCTAGGCCTGGCCTCTGGCTGAGAGAGTGGGGCTGCGTCCTTTAGTTTAAGCCCCGCGAGCAGGTTCTTTCCAGTTTGTTCCATAACCCGGCTGTCTCCTGCAGCCGCCTCTCAGGCAGTCAAGGTGAGAACGCAGCAACACCTGATGAGAGGCAGAGGTTCAAATGATCAACCCTCGGAGCAATAGCACGCAAGCACACACTCAACAAAGGGGTGCAGATGCTTCAGGGCTCAGGCCCGAGCAGAACACCGGGCTCTCCCTGCAGGTCACAGCAGCCTCTACTCTGTTCTGTGCCGCATTCTCCAGAGGCCCTAGGCCTTCCATTGTTTTCCCTTTGACTCTAGGCGCCCCAGACTCCCCTTTGCCACAAGCCACCAGCTGGGGGCAAAGGAGAAAGCGCAGACTCTGTGCCCTTCACGGCCTTGCTCTCTGTCTCCTCAGGTTGTACTTTTTCTGGCGAATTCTTCCCAGTTCCTGCACATTTAACCCTCTATTTATCCTTCAAGTTGATACTTTGCAGTTTCTGGATTCTGAATCTTGAAGAGTCTGAGTTGTTGCCTACCACTCGTACATTTTCCTGGAAGGTATTAATCTCCTATTGTAATTTATCTTTACTGAGGACAGAACTTAAGAAGGACAGAGACAATTCCTCTTGTAATGACTGCTCATGAATTTTGCTGTGTCACAATTTTACTCTGAACTACTAAAGAGATAAGGGGCAGATTCCCCAGCTTTTTCTGTTACCCTTAATCTTTAGAAATCTATCCATCTCAGTTCAATCTCCAGCTTCAATTTCTTTTTTTTTTTTTTTTTTTTTTTTTTTTTTTTTTTTTTTTTTTTTGTCTTTTTGAGACAGGGTCTTGCTATGCAGTTCAGGCTGGTCCTGAGCTCACTTTTGTAGCCCAGGCTGGTCTCGAACTCGCACCAATCCTCCTGCCTCAGCCTCCCGAGTGCTGGGATTACAGGCGTGAGCCACCACGCCCGGCTCCAGCTTCAATTTCATGAAAGATTTTCTTCCTACTGCTATTTCTGCTATTGGGACCAGAGAGAGACAAAGTGGATTCACACCCCAAATTTAGTTCCAAATTTTGTTCAAAAATGCCCTTCACAGAGCACATGCACCCTGGGGTCAAACAGCTTAATTGCTCATGTAGTGGGGCTTGATGAAAGGAGCATAGAAGATTCTATCTATGTTCCAAAAAGACTCCAGAGAGAAGATAGCAGAGGCTGGCTCAGGCTTTTCACTGTGGTTGAGGGTTCTTGGGAGGACTGGGACTGACCCACTGGGACTCTCTGTTAGTGCTCCTGGAGAGCACAGCTAGGATTTGCCACCACCTGCCCAGTTGTGTCCAGGAAGAAAAAGGAGTCGCCAGTTTGCTAAGCACCAACATGAAGTTACAGTCCTTGTCAAAATCCAAGCAAGTCAAGTTTCTGTCTCTCTGTCTCTGTCTCTGTCTCTGTCTCTGTCTCTGTCTTTCTCTGTCTCTCTGTCTCTGTCTCTCTCTTCTCTTTCTCTTTCTTTTTTTGGAAGGATAAACAAAAACAAAGAAACATTTAATAGAAAAAAAATATTTAAAAACCCCCAAAGAACATGCGCAACAAATGGCATGGGAACAATTACTTTAAAATGTTCATTTTCATTAAGCAGTTGCAATTTTTTTTTCTTTTGCACTAATGCAGGCCCAAGCACACAGGCACACCCACACATGCCACTTGATACAGGAAGGTTGTGGCATGAGCTGGGGTCACTGGGAGACCTATAAAGCCAGGCTTCCTGCTCCCACCTTTGCCACGACACTGGCATTCCCCAGGATCTTGGTGGGGGTGGGGTGGGGATGCAGACTCAGGATACTCCCCAAACTTGCAGGATTGGAATCTTCACTTTATAGGCTTCTGAAAATAAAGTTGTTCTTTAATCCTTTAAAATAGTCCCATATGGAGAGGTTTTTCCCCCCTCACATACCTGCTTGATCAGACTCAGCTTTAAAAATAAATCGACCTATGTGCTCTGAATTCAGAAAAGCAATTTGATTTTAATGTTTCCTTTATCTCATGCCCTAAAACATGCAAAGTAAAATTTTTGCTTTAAACTATTTGTTTTGGTCTTCTGTCAAGGCGGTATTACGTAGCGAACAATTGGTTTTAAGGGTTGTAAAAACATGTTTGTTCACATCCCTGTTTAGATACTCAGGACATGATCCTTAACAGAAGAAAATCGTATTTATATGTGCATATTGATTTGCTTGAAGAGAGAGAGCACTCGGTTCTGGGGAAACATCAACATGTGGACAGTATTTGAAACACATCCGACCCTAAGGAGATGCAGTTCTTTTTGGGAGGGTTCAGGCAAGACCGCAGTCTGTCTCCAAATGTTCGACTCTGTCTAAGGGAGAGCGCACAAGGCCTGGCTTTAAAGATTTCAAATATATTTCGCTCTCCAAATTCTGTATTTGCCACATCGTGTCTGAAAGTATTTTGAATTGAAGAAATGGAATGTCAATAAAAATCCCCACTTTCATTAAAGCAGGATGGCACTGAAGCCACTATTTTAATCTGATCCTGATTTCATTGTTTTCTTTCCACCGTGATTTCTCCTGGTCACATGTTACTGCCATGCTTCCAGTTCCGTTACATTCTTTCCCCTCCCAAAATTCAGTCTGCTTGGCCTTTTCACGCTGATGTTTACTTTTTCAGTCCTGCTGAACACAGCACGCGACCCGTAGGAACACTTTATGGTACACTCTTTTTTGGCAGTTGTTTCCGATGTCTACCTTTTTCTCCTGCTAGACTGCTACAGTCCTCTAGAATAGCTCTGTTGTGTTCATCAGTCAGACCAGAGCCTATTAGTTGCTTAGTAACAAGTTAAGTCAAAGTGCCCCATTGCCTATGGAGTAAAACTAAAGAGAGTTGGGATTTTCCATTGTGGATTATGGGAAACAGAAATAACAGGTGATTATGGAAAGTGACTTAGGAGCATTCTCAGGTAAACCTCATGATCCTTTTAGACTTGCCTAAAGCTAACCCTTGCTGTCAGGTCCCCTTACCCAAATCTGCCAAAGTGACAGTTTATGGAAGGTGGACCAAAGAGGGACATGAAGCGTACACCAGGTCCTGGCACTAATATCTTGGCATGTGTTGCTGGCAGTCCTTTACTGTCTGCTTTGGATGCAAACAGGACAGTTAGGGAGGTGCCTGGCAAGTGCTTAGGTTCTTTTATTTTATTTTATTTTATTTTATTTTATTATCTGTGTAAGTACTTAGTGTGTTGACTCAAGTCTTAATGTTCTTCTCTTGCCTTGGATGTCGATGGAAGAGCCTGGGTTAGTTCACCTGATCTCTGGTTGAATCTTGGAGGAGAAAGTTGCCGATACTCTCTAGAGTTTTATTCTGCCTCTGAAGTTCAGCTGGGATTGGAGGCATTTTTTTTTTTCCCCAAGGATTTCACAATGCTTTTCATCTGCACTGTGTCATGTGGACGTTAGCATAGCGCAGTACATCGTGGAAAACCTGCTGAAATTCCTGTTTGTGGTTTGGGGGAGAGAATTTAAGGAGTTGCGTTTTTTCATTCTCTTTTTACCGTCATGAACACGTTTTCTTTCTATCACCAACCTACTGTTGCTAGGAAGGTTTTGGTGGAGTTATTATGGAGGCAGGATACTTTTTCTTAGTTCTTGTAACTCACCCTGAAAAGCATAAGCTTTCATCACCCTTTTTTTTTTTTTTTCTGTAAGAGGCCA
>PVJA010040192.1:0-18639 GCA_004027025.1 Myocastor coypus | reverse complement strand
AAAAAAAAAAAAAAAAAAACCCAAGTCCACCCTGAACTACACAGTAGACTTTACTATTTAAAAAATAAATTAAGCCGGGCGTGGTGGCTCACGCCTGTAATCCCAGCACTCGGGAGGCTGAGGCAGGAGGATTGATGTGAGTTCGAGACCAGCCTGGGCTACAAAAGTGAGCTCAGGACCAGCCTCAACTGCATAGTGAGACCCTGTCTCAAAAAAGACAAAAATAAAATAAAGTAAAAAATAAATTAATTGAATTAAAAGAAAAATATCTTTCTTGGGCTGGGAGTGAAACTTGTCCTGGGTTTGATCGCCAGCACCACAAACAAAACAAAACTTCCTGAATGATCCATGCCTTCATTTGAAATGGTGTTTAGGGTGTGTTAAGTATTACTGTGAATTTGAGGCTAATCTGGACTACATCAAGAGTTCAAGGCCAGTCTAAACTACATAGATTGTCATGGTTTGTGTCTAGATGTCCCCCCAAAACCTCATGCACCTTTAGATAGAACTTTTTGGAGGTAGCTAAATCTGAAGCTTGTGACTGATTCTGATTCATGTTCAATGCTAGGATTAAGGGTGCTGGGATTAAGGGTGGGTGATTGCTGGGATCAGTCGGCTGACTGGATTGGCACTGTCCTAATCCTAGCAGTCTGGATCAGATAAAAGCAACAGAAAGAGGCTTGTCTCCTCTTTCCCTGGCTTGCTTTTGCTGCCTTCTGCTGCCATACAGTTTCTCCTCTAGGATGCCCCTCTGCCATGCCATCCTGCCGTGGATCCAGCCAATCACACATGGAAACTGCTATGAACTGTGAGCTAAGTAGAGCTTTGCTTCCTTTAATTTGGGTGTTGGGCATTTTGTCTCAGCAACAAAAGAAAAGTAAGCAGAGATCCTACCCCTCAAAGAAAGAAAAAATCTGTGAAAGATGCAAAGTTGCCAGTTGTGGTACACACCTACAATGTAAATTTATTATTATTATTATTTTGTCTTTTTGAGACAGGGTCTCACTATGCAATTCAGGCTGGCCTTGAGCTCAATTTTGTAGCCCATGCTGGTCTCGAACTTGCGCTGATCCTCCTGCCTCAGCTTCCCAAGTGCTGGGATTACAGGTGTGCGCCACCACGCCTGGCCCCTCCCCTCTTATTTAGTTTACCAGTCAAATCTTTGCTGGCATGTTACATGTGATCATCTGAGACAAGGCTCAACTAGAAGCAGTGACATTAGGGTTGTCACAGATCCTAGGAGGGGGCCGAGCCAAGATCCCCAAGATTCTTTTTATTACAGAGTTTTTCCCTAAGTTGCTTTTAGGAAAAAACATAATTCAGGCCTGTTTGCTCAATCACATTATTCTGGCAAGGTAGTGAAGGAGTTAATTTAATCTAGTAGAGTGTCCATTGAACCTTAAACACTCATCAAATACTGGTCAGGTGTCTGGTTGATTGTTCTATTTGGGGAGACAAGCACCTAGAGAGTTTAAGGCAAAAATTACAGCTAGCAAGGGGTACAGGAAGGAAAGACTGGGCCAAACAGCCTGGGAAGGCACTAAAATCTAGAGGAATGGGTATGGAGAATCCTGGAAATGGTGTCCTCAGGCTTCAGCCATTCATGTCCAGAGTGACCAGAACAGAGCAGGGCTCTGAGTGCATTGTCCCTTTATAGCGAGCCCCAGAGCAGTTGTCCAGGTACATTTCTAGCAAACATCTCAATGGGCCCTTCTAACTATGGAATAGTGGATCTAAAGCTGGATTTCTGAAACTTGTAGAGGTAGTTCATATGCACCTGGCTACATGTGTGTAGGACACAAGACAGGTAGCTGGTCTTTTAGCTAAACTCTTGTGGAGCTGATTGTAAGTTGTTTCCATAGGATTATATTTTATTTTTGTAACTCTTTTAGAACTCCGTGACCTATATGCTGTGTGTAATTTTTACTTATTATTATTATTTTTTTTTGGTGGGACCGGGGTTCAAACTCACAACCTTGCACTTGCCCAGCAGGCACTTGTGCCCCGGAGCCATCTCCCCAGCTCCCTTTACTTAATTTTTTTTTTTTTTAAGAATTATTTATTTATTTATTTATTTTCTTGTTTCAGAACCTTTGTTTGTTTATTCACTCATCTTTAAGGCCGGCTCAGCCTGCCCCGAGGGCAGGGCTGGCGCAGCATGTGGTGCCGGGGATCGAACCGCAGTCCCTGAAGCTGCCCAAGCTTCCCCAAGCAGATGCTTTAGACCACTGAGTCATCCTGCTGGGCCTACTTAATTTTTAATGGTTCTACCAGTTTTGAATTTTTTCTGCTACAAACACAGGCCCATCATCACTGCCAATGGTCAAGGGCAGGCCATATATAGGGGTGATTTCTCACAGCAGGATCCTACAAACTTCTGTTTTCTTGGCCAGTCTGAGTAGGTGCAGACGAGCACTAAGTAACGCCAGTGGAGATCAGGGCCAGTGACACAGACGCTGAAGCCCGAGCTGGCTTCAGTGGTACAGGTGTCAGTGCTGTGGCCCAAGCTTGCCGAAGAAAGGCAGGGTCAGGTCTGGCTCTAATCTTCCGAGAGTACTAGGGTAAAGATTTTCTGGCTGGGTTTTAGTCAGTTGGATTGCTGCAGGGGGCTTAGGCATGGAAGTCTGGTGTTGTTGGTGGCAGGCATCCAAAAAGCAACAGGAGGCAGTAGCAAGAGGTTTGGCCAAAATAACACCAATGTAACTATAGCATGCCTAGCCTATCAGACTCCATTCTTATTTATTTTATTTTATTTTTGTCTTTTTGAGACAGGGTCTCACTATGCATGCAGTTCAGGCTGGCCTGGAGCTCACTTATGTAGCCCAGGCTGGTTTCGAACTCACACTGATCCTCTTACCTCAGCCTCCCAAGTGCTGGAACTACAGGTGTGTGCCACCACACCTGACTATTTTTAAAATTTTATTTATTTATTTATTTATTTGTTTGTTTATTTATTTATTTATTTATTTGGTGCAGGGTCTTGGTACGCATGGCATTCAGTCTCTGGAATCAAACCCGGGTCCTTGTGCTTACCAGGCAGGCGCTTAGACTGCTGAGCTATCTCCCTAGCCCCATGAATCCATTCTTTTTTTCTTCTTTTTTAATGGCTGGCTCAGCCTGCCCTGGGGGTGGGGCTGGCGCAGCATCTGGTGCCGGGGATTGAACTGCGGTCCCTGTGGTTAACCTAAGCTTGCCTAAGCAGGTGCTTTAGACCACTGAGCCATCTCACCAGCCAAAATCCATTCTTTTTTTTTTTTTCCTTGTTTTTCTTTTTAACTCTATGTATGTATGTATGTATGTATGTTATGGGCGGCTCAGCCCGCCCTGGGGGTAGGGGCTGGCACAGCATGTGGTGCCAGGGATTGAACCAAGGTCCTCTGTGGTTGCCTATGCAGGCACTTTAGACCGCTAAGCTATCTTGCCAGCCCACCATGAGTTCATTCTTTTTTTTAAGTCCATTCTTTTTTTTTTCTTTCTTTCTTTTTTTAACCCTAACCCTAACCCTATTTGAGTCCATTCTTAACAGAACTATTTTCATTCATAAATAGGGTGTACTCAGCGTGTCAAGGAGTCCATTTTGGGGTCCAGTACAGTGTGTGGCACCTGAACAGTCAGGCCTTGGCCCAAGGTAAGCTTATTAGCTTTTTTGATCAGAAAGACAGTGCCTCTCTTGCACGCACACTTCCAATGCCAGAAGTGTGACTGGGCCTCTTCCAGGTTGGACCACCTCGCCTTACACATGAAGAGGCACTTTTAAATCCCAGAGTGACACCACCTGCACTTCCAGGGAAGAATTTAGTTGGGTTTTTTTTCCAAAACCCTTTGACAAGAGCTGGAGTTCTATCTGAGGAAAATCAAGGCCCGGAAAGGCATATAAGCCTGTCCTCCTGGCTTAACTCCTGTAATAAAGCTGTGCATTGTTCTATAAAAAAAAAAAAACCTTTGACAGTGTCCACACACACACACACACACACACACACACACACACAAGGGAAGGCATACACCTGGCAAGCATTACAATCATGGTTAAGTTCCCA
Source organism: Myocastor coypus (assembly GCA_004027025.1). NCBI lineage: Eukaryota > Metazoa > Chordata > Mammalia > Rodentia > Myocastoridae > Myocastor > Myocastor coypus. The sequence continues at coordinate 14,602 of PVJA010040192.1, read as the reverse complement.
GTAAGTCAGCCTGTGAGTGGATAATCAGGAGAAAGGAGGAACCCAAAGGACAAAAGAACAGATGGGGTCTGTGGCTGGATCTTCCATCATTGCAATTTCAAATCTGATTTGAACATGCCCGGACTTACCAAACATCATGGGAGGGACTGGAAGTTGTGGATATCAGGGTGTAAGTCAGATCCGAGTGTGGGGAGGGCGGGAAGACCAAGATTTTCTGGAATTGTTTCAACGCACTGTTAAGTGTAAAGATCACCTTTGTATTCTCTTTGCCTTCTAAAAGCCATTAGTATGTTAGTAGAGGATTCAGGTACAGAAAACATTTTAATCACCAATGTGACGGTGCTTGATGAGTCTTGGTTCTAAAGGTACCAAATGAGGAAGCCAAAGGTCTTCTCAAACTGCTGCATACTTTGACAAGGAAAATCTATTTTTGCCTTCTGATCTACATTTATGACCTAAGTCAGGTAAATATACCTGGTTTACTTCTGTAACATGTTTATGCAGACAGTCTATTATGCACTGTGGTTTCAGATGTGCAATAATTTGTACAATGGATTGTTCCCAAATATGTCTTAAGCAGGACACATGTGTTTTTTCTATACAGTTCCTTGCCTTAATAAATATGTAACATAAATTTAAGCAAACTTTTATTTATTTATTTATCTTTTTTTAGAAATTGTTTTTTTGGGGGCCCGGCAGAATGGCTCAGTGGTCTAAAGTGCCTACTTAGGAAAGCTTGGGTGGCTGCAGGGACCGTGGTTTAATCCCCGGCACCACATGCTGCACCACCCCTGACCTCAGGGCAGGCTGAGCTGGTCATAAAAATAAATAAACAAACAAACAAAAGTTCTGAAGCAAGAAAAAATTAAATAAATAAAGAAAAGAAAAAAATTTGTTTCCATAAGCTTCATTCCCATTTTGCTTAAGCGTCAGCAGAACAGCTTCAGACCACTCAGTGGTGGTTCCTACCCACTCAGCAGCCTGCACGGTGGAGGCTGCAGACCAATCTTCTGTGGCTGGCGGAGCACTCCAGTCTTCAGTAGGGAACTGCTGAATGGGCACAGAGGGCACCTGCATGCCTTCGGACTAGTCTGCAACCTCAGCAGCAATGAACTCCGGAGCTGGTGCAGTCCATCCACCCTGAAATTCCTCCTTGGCTGCAGCCTTTTCAGAAGCAGCCTGCACTTCCTTTTCTTTCTTTTCTTTTTTTTTGTCTTTTTGAGACAGGGTCTCATTATGCAGTTCAGGCTGGCCTTGAGCTCACTTTTGTAGCTCAGGCTGGTCTCGAACTCGCGCTGATCCTCCTGCCTCAGCCTCCCGAGTGCTGGGATTACAGGCGTGAGCCACCACACCTGGCTTGCACTTCCTTTTCAATCTCTTCAGGATCCCAGTAGAAATAGAGATCAGGCATGACTTCGCATGGGTGTTCATGGGAAATGGTGCCACGCATGCACAGCACTTCCCGGGCCAGCATCCACCCCATCAAACCCACAGAGTGAGCTCCCTTATTGTTGCATGATATGGCAATGTCCACATAGCACAGAGGAGGATCTGTGTTGCGCAGAGCAATGGTTGGCAGACTGACATAAGATACCTCCGTGAGGGGCTGGTGGTCAGCCCTGGGATCGGTAACCACCAGAAGACGTGGCTCTCTGAAGGCTGCCTGGATCTGGTTAGTGAAGGTTCCAGGAGTGAAGCAGCCAGCAATAGGAGTAGCTCCAGTGGCAGCAGCAAACTTCATTCAGCACAGCCCGCTGGCCCGTGTTCCCAGACAACATGACGCTGACATCAGCAGGGTTTTCAATGGCCACTATGGCTCGAGCTGCCAGGAGGAGCTTCTCCCAAGTCTGCTTCAGACCTGTGATGTAGATTCCATCACTTTTCCTTTTGTAGATATACTGCTCCATCTGGAAATCCAGGTTGGTGCCACCTAAGTGGGTTACTGCAGCAAGGAACTTGAGGACATCCTCCTCCTTCATTTGCAGGACATGAGGGGCTCCAGACATTGTGAAGTTTCCCTTTAAGTTACGATGGGAACCAAGAACAACACCATGTGGACCCTGGCTGAGTAATGCAAAAAGCTGAACTTCTATTTTGTATATCTGTAAACTAGGAAGAAATTAACATTTTGTGGAGTTTGCATTTTCCATGCTCAAGATGAGAAATAAGTTTTAAATAAACCTATAATATTTTATCTCAGCTAAAAATACATAAATAAAGACAGTGCCTATTAGAACTCAAAGGCAAAGGGGAAGGCAGCCCTTAGCAACTGGATCCAAGTGCTTGCAAAGCTAGGCCATTCATTGGATCTCCCAGGAGCTGACAATCTAAGTAAGCTTCACTGTTGTTGTGAACTAGGGTCCAGATTCTATAGAAGCTGGCAGCTCCAACAAATTTGCAGAGCTTTTTTTTTTTTTTTTTTGTCTTTTTGAGACAGGGTCTCGCTATGCAGTTCAGGCTGGCTTTGAGCTCACTTTTGTAGCCCAGGCTGGTCTCGAACTCACACCAATCCTCCTGCCTCAGCCTCCCATGTGCTGGGATTACAGGTGTGAGCCACCACGCCCGGCTCATGCAGAGCTTTTTTCTTGTAACCAATTTCTCCCAGATATTGCAGCAGAGATTTTGTGTCTTTCCAGCAGGTGGCTTGGGTGTTATTAATCAGAGGTGCTTTTTGAAGAGAGAACAAGGTTTTGAACCTCTGGGAAGTTAAGTCCAGGTCACCTGTGAAAAGGAGCTGGCTGACAGGAGCCAACAGAAGGCAGAAGAAGGCATTCTTTAGGTCCAAGCAGGTATAACTGTAGGCTGTGGGTGGCAGAAGACGAAGGCAATGTGTGTGGAAGGTAATTGTGGTGGCACTGTCAATTTGCAGATCCTGAACCAGCTTTACAGGCAGGAGTGTTTTTTTTTTTTTTTTTTGCAGGACCAGGGTTCAAACTCACAACCTTGCACTTGCCAGGCAGGCACTTGTGCCACAGAACTATTTTAGCAGTCTGTAGTCTATACTATCTACTTAAGGTACCATAATGGAGCAAGAAGAGACAGAGAAACAGGCTGTCCCAGAGAAAGGTAGAAAAGGTACTGGTGACTTGTCCAAATCTGTCACAGTGAGAGAGTTCTTAACTCCTTATGACAACTGAGTTCAAGTGGCTGATCTTTTGTCTTAGGATTTTTCCAGTTAAAGGGGCTTACAGGAGCAACACGAACACAGAAATAGGCATCTTTTAAATGTAGAACAGTCCAAAAGGGTGTATGGGTCAATTACCACACAGTGCAAGGTGATGGTTACATTTTTAACAGTGCAGATTTTTTTTTTTTTTTTTTTTTAATATATTTTAGGGAAGGGTCTGCAGGATTTCAGGATCTCACTACTAGATCAGACTCCTACTGATTCACCTGTTTACAGCCTGCCAAGAGCTGGGATTACAGGCAGGCACACCTAATCTCAACGGCCATCTCAGCAGGGCCACGGCCAGCATAGATTGAACCCCCAGCCCCTGTGCCTGCTTGCGGGCACTTTAATCTGTGGAGCTATCTGGCCAGCCCACAGTACAGAGGTCTTGCACTGGGTGGCAATCCCCATTGGATATTTTCCCCAGGAGAGGAATATTCCACAGTGATGAACAGTTCATCAGGATTCTGAAACGGCTTTAGGCAGCTGAGGTGTAGCTGGAGCATGGTTGGTGGTTAGGCCCAGAGGTGAGTTTCAGCTCATGGCTTGGGAAGACTTTTCAGAACTTCAGGACTGCAGTTACCTGTCTGATGCTGATACAGGCATCTACTTCTAGGGAAAAATGTAGGGTTAGGCAAGAGGGAGGCTGACTGGCTCAACAAAAAGAATTTATGTCTGCTAAGATGTCCTCCCAGGCTGCAAGCTTGTACCAAGAGTCCCGGTTGCCCCAGTGAAGGCAACTTTTTGACAGAGGGGACTTTTGTAGGTAGAGAGTTCTGCTTCACTGTCTACCAGGAAAGTCTCAGGTTCGCCCTTTTTTTTTTCTTTTTTCTTTTTTTTTTTTTTTGTCTTTTTGAGGCAGGGTCTTACTTGTAGTTCAGGCTCTCCTTGAGCTCTTTGTAGCCCAGGCTGGTATCGAATTTGCAATAATCCTCCTGCCTCAGCCTTTCGAGTGCTAACATTACAGGCATGAGTCCAGCTCACTCTGGGCTTCTTTAATGAGCACAGGCTCTCAGGGACCCAATTTGATGGAGCGCAGTCTGTCAATCCATCCAGACTTGATAGGGCAGGAGGTTCAGGTTGGATAGACAGGTTTCTTTGTATCTTGCACATAGAGAGGGTGTTTATTTTTGTGTCCTTAGCTTTTTATAGCTCATGCCAGAGGGTACAGTCATCTATCAGAATGGATTTCTTATGAACATCAGGTGATTTTTTTTTTTTTTTTAATCAGGTTTCTGGATAACATTGGTTGGTGGGCTTTTTTCCTCTCCTTGATGTCTCTGAGAATTACTCAACCAGGTTGTTTCCAGGCCAGGTGATATTTGGAAAGGCTACAGTAACTTGCTCATCAGGGGTGACTGTCCAGTTTTTCCTCAGTCAAAATATGGAACTCAGAAGGAACAGCTGACAGTCATCTGGGGTGGGCATTAGATAACGCTATGTGACCAAGACAGAAGCAGAAGGCTCCCGAGGGAGGGCCTCTGTGGCCAAGTGTGGGCAATGGCTAGCTGGAACCAGTTCAGCTGGCTGAAAGTAGATGAGCCGGAGTGGGGAGTTGGCAGCAACTGTGGTGGGCTGGTGAGGGTGCCAAGGCAGAATTCTCAGGAAGAATGAGAACTGTTTCCTGTTTTTTTTTTTTTTTTTTTTCTTTGTGATACAGGGAGCAATTTGTTTTCATTTTTAAGTCTGCAAAAGCCCTTTATCCTGCGGCCAGGGACTGCAGGTTTTTGACTAATTAATTCTCGTCGCTGACTTCCTGCGTGGGTATTGCATACCCTTGAACGATGGCACAACAGACAACAGGTGGGTGCCCCTCAGAGAGAGACCATTCAGATGCCTGCTGGGCTGCTCCCCTCACGGGGACTTAGGCCTCTGTTGTGCCATATGTCCATCACCACAGAACTGCAGGTGAGGGCCCAATTAGCCATGGCAACCAGGGCTTCCCAGTCTTGGTGCACAGATGGAACAGACTATTGTTTATGCTGTCCAGTCTACTCGTTCACACTTTCATTCAACAGGCACTCTGAGGTTAAACATTCCAACCCCCTTCCCTTGAGGGTGGTCCTGACTAATGAAAGTTGATTAGACTCCCTTTCTCCTGGAGCTGAGCAGGACTGACAGACTAACTGGGGTGCCCCCAGGGGTCTCACTGGAATTAGGCAGGCCACAGGCAGAAAGACTGCATCCTGCCACCCTTTGGGGGTCCAACATGAGCTGCCTGAGTGGAAAGCCAGGAATCTTCCTCCAGACCTCTGAGGGGATGGCAGAAATGTTGAAGGCACACCTTCCTGTCAAGACCAGGAGGTCTTTGCTCTGCCTATGAGGGCCAGAACCACTGACCAAAGGTCAGCATGGTAAGTCTTCCTGGCAAGCAGAAACACCAAAATAATACCTAGGATTTGGAGGCAGATTTATTTAATGATGAACAGACACTGATAGGAAATCACTGTTCCTCAAAACATCAGGTCCCAAAGGCCTAGGGAGGGAGGTTTTTAGGAGGTTTCAAAGGGGTGTGGGCACAGAGGTAGAGCACTTGGCTGTTTCATTGGTTCTTATGATATGCATCATAATGACTGGCTATGCAGCACAGTGACCATCCATTTCTAAGAGACAGAAGCAACTGGAACTGTAAAGAGGAACTGTTACCTGGCAACTACGAAACTGAAGTATACTGGCTGGGGGGCACTTTCTGTTACAATACATGAATTGGTTTTAGGAAGCATAGTGTCAAGTAAGTATTTTTGAAGGGGCAAAAAAGACTCCACCCAGCTGGGTGTGGTGGCTCACACCTGTAATCCCAGCACTTGGGAGGCTGAGGCAGGAGAATTGGTGTGAGTTTGAGACCAGCCTGGGCTACAAAAGTGAGCTCAAGGCCAGCCTCAACTGTACAGGGAGACCCTGTCTCAAAAAGACAGAAAAAAAAAAAAATAGTCCACTTTACAGGAGAGTCACTTACGTTCACTTAAACTATAGGTAAACTCATTCCCTCACTCCCTCCCATGTAGCTCTCTATGAACTCTTACAGAAAACCAGGGTCATAAAATAGGAACAAATAGGACAACTTGGAGAATAGGGCAAACATTAAACCACGCTGCTCCATGGCAGATAGTCAACAGTGTCTGGCAAATGTAAAATTCTTGTAAAGTTTCTGAAAATGATGTGATGTGGTTACTATGGAAACCTGAGTATACAACCATGAAAGCAAAATTCAGGCAGGTACTGGCAACTTTGGGAGCCCTGATCCAAAGTGAGGGCTTAAGTCAAATGCAAGCTTGCCATAAAAGCTTCCTTGTTCTTTTCGTACGTGGCCTCTTTCTTTGCAGGGATTTACCTTTGCTTGCTGTCATCTGCTGCTACAGTTGTGGCTGGAAAGGACAAGCAAGCCACAGGCAATCAACATGGACAAGTTCTAGCTTATGCACAAAGTACCAAACAAATGATGGGCTTCAAATTAGTCTAGTGCCAAAGTACTGTATTGTGTTCCCTATGGTATAAATGAAATCTGTGTACACCCAGAACTCTTGTAGAAACAGTAACACAAGCTCTTGCTTTGTGAAAGAAATGCATTGAATCCCAAGTGTGGGTCTTCCTTTAAGAAAGACATGAGGAGCTAGGTGAGGTGGTGCATGCCTATAATCCTAGCTATTCAGGAGGAAGCAAGAGAACCACAAGTTCAAGAACAGCCTAGACAGGGGCTGGGGAGATAGCTCCGAGGCACAAGTGCCTGCTGGGCAAGTGCAAGGTTGTGAGTTCGAACCCTGGTCCCACAAAAGAAAGAAAGAAAGAACAGCCTAGACAACTTAGTCCTGCCTCAAAACAATTTTTTTTTTTTTCCAGTACTGGGGACTGAGCTCAGGACCCTGCACTTGCCAGGAAAGTGCTCATTCCACTGAGCTATCTCCCCAGTCCTTAAAATAATACTTTAAAAAGCGTGATATATAGTTTAGTGCTGGAACGTTTGCCTAGGAAGTACAAGACCCTTAGTTCAAGGCTCAGTGCTATTAAAAAAAAAAAAAAAAAAAAAAAGTGTGTGTGTGTGTGTGTGTGTGTGTGTGTGTGTGTGTAATAGGGGAATGGGCAGGGAAGAATTTGGGGGGGCACTGGTGATGTGGTTTAGTAGTAGAGCACTTGTCCAGGCTGTACCAAAAATGACAAAAATAAAATAAAATTTAAAAAAGGAAAGGAAAGAAATAAATTAAGTAATGTCAGATGTAGTATGATATCCCTGTAATCTCAGCACTCAGGAAACCAAGGCAGGTGGATTGCAAGTTCAAGGCTTGAGTAACCTAGTCACTTAGTAAGATCCCGTATCAAAATAAAAGAGTGCTGAGAGATATAGCTCTGTGCAAAGATCACGGGTTCTATCCCCAGTTCAAAGGAAGGAAGATAGGAGTTGGGGAGATAACTCCAAGGTACAAGTGCCAGCCTGGCAAGTGCAAGGTTGTGAATTCAAATCCCAGTCCCACACACACACACACAAAAAAAAAAAAAAAATCAAAAGAAGAAAGGGGGGCCCGGCGGGATGGCTCAGTGGTCTGAAGCGCCTGCTTGGGGAAGCTTGGGTGGCTTCGGGGACTGCGGTTCGATCCCCGGCACCACATGCTGCGCCAGCCCTGCCCTCGGGGCGGGCTGAGCCGGCCATGAAAATGAGTGAATAGACAGACAGAGGTTCTGAAACAAGAATAAAAATAATAAATAAATAAATAAAAAATTTAAAAAAAAAAAGAAGAAAGGTAGGAGAAAAGGGTGGAGGGAGGGAGAGGAAGGGGGGGGAATGAGCTATAGGTGTGTACACATATGATTCCATTAATATATATAGAATATTTTTAAAAGGAATTATACAAAATGCTGACAGTGGTTACTTTGAGGAGAAAGCTATAAGAGGGGAGAGTTTTATTTTTCATGGAATATCTTACATTCTTTACATTTTTAACCATGTGAAAGTATTATATTTAACATTTTTAATGTCAAGATGAGCCAAAAATGTATTAGTTTATTTTTTATATTTTAGAAAATTTAAATCTGGCTTCTGGAAAAAAGAATGGCCTGTAATATTTATTTGATCTCTCTGTGGTAAAGACTTCTAAAAGCCAAGAAACAGCTGGGGATGCAGCTCAGGCACAGAGCACTTACTTTGTGGCCTAGCACACGGGAGGCCCTGGGTTCCATCTCTAGCACCAGAAAGGGAAAAAAGTGTACAGCCCAAGAAATAGAATCCACAAAAGGAAAGAAGGTAGAAAGACACTACTTACAATAAAGGAGGTGTTGTAAACTGACAGAACCTCTCTGGAACAAAATTCTGTTAATGCTTAAATACCCACACTGTTCACATTCCGTACCGGGATTCCCATCTGGGAATGCATTTTCCATAAAATTCTGACTGAAACTCATTTTTTGTTGCTGTTTTCTTTTGTTCAAAACCTTAACGCTTGGGGCCGGGCGGGATGGTTCAGTGGTCTGGGGCACCTGCTTGGGAGCTTGGGCAGCTTCACGGACTGCGGTTCAATCCCCGGCACCACATGCTGCACCAGCCCTGCCCTTGGGGTGGGCTGAGCCAGCCATAAAAAATGAGTGAATAAAAAAACAAAGGTTCCGAAAAGAAGAATAAAAATAATAAATAAAATAAAAAATCCTTTAAAGAAATAAATAAAAAAATAAAAAGAAGCCGGGCATGGTGGCGCACGCCTGTAATCCCAGCACTCAGGAGGCTGAGGCAGGAGGATTGGTGCGAGTTCGAGACCAGCCTGAGCTACAAAAGTGAGCTCAAGGCCAGCCAAAACTGCATAGCGAGACCCTGTCTCAAAAAGACAAAAAAAAAAGGCTATAAACTCAGCTATTATTCATTAACTGTCCAGAGTTATTATAGGAGAAAAGAATAACAGAACTTACACTTTTTTCATTCTATGTGATATTTAAATGCTTTATAGGGGCTGGGGAGATAGCTCCGAGGCACAAGTGCCTGCTGGGCAAGTGCAAGGTCGTGAGTTCGAACCCTGGTCCCCCCCCCCAAAAAAAATGCTTTATAATAATGTTGTAAGTTAAAAATATAATATACAATAGGTGATGTAGAATATATAGCAACCTAGCAGATCGCACACAGAATATTGTTAAGCAAAATGTGTTTTTTGTTTGTTTGAGACAAGTTCTCATTGTGTAGTCCAGGCTGGCTTTCAACTCACTATGTAGCCCAGGCTGGCTCTGAACTCACAATGATTCTCCTGTCTCAGCCTCCTGAGTGCTGCAATTATGTGTGAGCTACCAAATCTAGCCCAGAATATATTTTTAAAATAGTATGAAGCTGGGCATGGTAGTACATGTGTGTAAACTCAGCACAAGGGAAGCTAAAGCAAAAGAGTCTGGACTTGAAGACCAGCCTGGGCTACACAGCAAGTTCAAGGCCAACTTGGACTACATAGTGAAGACCTTGTCTTAAAAAACTTTTAATGTATTTGGTATAGGGTATTACTAGACACTCTTAGCGATCCTCCTGTTATCAGCCTCCCCAAAGCTAGGATTACAGGCGTGCACCACCGTGCCTGGTCCTGATGGCCAGCTCAGTGTGCCAGGCAGTGGGGCCAGAGTGGCATGTGATGCAGGGATTGAACTCTGGTCCCTGTGCTTGCCTAACAAAGAAAGAACTTAGTCTGTTGAACTATCTTGCTGGCCCTAAAAATATTTTTTTTAATGTATGAAAGCAAAAATATTACTGCAAGCCAGGTGTGGTGGCTCACGCCTGTAATCCCAGCACTCGGGAGGCTGAGGCAGGAGGATTGGTGTGAGTTCGAGACCAGCCTGGGCTACAAAAGTGAGCTCAAGGCCAGCCTCAACTGCATAGCGAGACCCTGCCTCAAAAAGACAAAAAAAAAAAAATTACTGCAATAAAAAGTATATAAAAGATTATTTCATTTCTGTAAATATACACATATATATATAGGATGTAGATATATACTGTATGATTTGCGTGGAAAAACTATTTTATTTTTTTTCTGGAACCAGGGATTGAACTCAGGCCTCTGCACTTGCCAAGCAAGTGTTTATTCTGCCAATCTATTTCCCCAGCCCCTTGAAAAACTTTATTTATTTATTTATTTTTTTTTTTTCTTGTTTCAGAACTTTTGTTTATTATTTATTTTTATGGCCAGCTCAGCCTGCCCTGAGGGTGGGGCTGGCGCAGCATGTGGTGCCGGGAATTGAACTGCGGTCCCTGAAGCTGCCTAAGCTTTCCTAAGCAGGCACTTTAGACCACTGAACCATCCTGCCAGGCCTCTTGAAAAACTTTAATGGTTGTTATTTTTGGATTAACCAGGACTTTATTTTTTAAAATTAGAAATAAAAAATGTATAAAATAATAAAATAAATAAATAAGAATTTCTAAAATGAAAACTTTTAGACTGAGCATGGTGGTGCATACCTATAATCCCAGCTCCTGGAAGCCAATAAACAGGTGAATCACTACAAGTCCGATCTAGTAGTGAGACCCTGAACACCCTGTAGATCCTTCTCTAAAATACAAAAAAAAAAAAAAAAAGAAAGAAAACTTTTTTTGGCGGGTTCGGGGGTAGTGGTACCAGGAATCAAACCCAGGGCTATAACAATAAACTGTAAACCCAGTCCTTTTTACTCTTTATTTTGAGACAGGGTCTAAGTACGTGTTCAGGTTGGTCTCCAACTTCTGATCCTCCTGTTTCACTCTCCCACGTATTATAGGTGTCCCACCATGCCCAGTTTATACCTTCTCTACCTTTAAAATTTTGTCACCTGTAACCTACTCGGATAAAAATTGTAAAGTAACAAGTAAATTTATGTAAAAAGATTTAATGAGACTAAGAATGTCACTAAAAAATAGGATACTTATACGGCATGCACAGGGTCCTGGGTTTGATCTACAGTATGGCAAGATAAATAAATAAATAAATAAAAAATAAAGCCAGGCATAGTGGCATGTGCCTCTAATCTCAGCACTTGGGGGCCCGAGGCAGGAGGATCACCATAAGTTTGAGGCCACTGTGGGCTACAATGAGTTCAAGATTACCTGAACTGCATAGTACAACGTGGCCTCAAAAATAAGTAAGTAAATAAATAAATGAACAGTTGTATCTTATTAGTGGGGAAAAAAGAAACTAGGTTACAAAAAGCATATAGAAAAAAAAATATAGCCTGGCGTGGTGGCTCACGCTTGTAACCCCAGCACTCAAGAGGCTGAGGCAGGAGGATTGGTGCAAGTTCGAAACCAGCCTGGGCCACAAAAGTGAGCTCAAGGCCAGCCTCAATTGTATAGCGAGACCCTGTCTCCAAAAGACAAAAAAAAAAAAAAAAAAAAAAAAATATATATATATATATATATATATATATATATATATACATATATATATATATGACCAGGCTATACTTAGTGAAAGAGCACATGGTTGGTATGCACAATGCTCTAGGTTAAATTTCCACCACCCTCCCACATTGTATTTTTTTAATAATTTTTTATTTATATTTATTTATTTTTTTCTTGTTTCAGAACCTTTGTTTGTTTATTCACTCATTTTTATGGCTGGCTCAGCCCACCCCAAGGGCAGGGCTGGCACAGCACATGGTTCCTGGGATCGAACCGCAGTCCCTGAAGCCACCCAAGCTTTCCCAAGCAGGCGCTTTAGACCACTGAGCCATACCACCGGGCCCCCACATTGTATTTCTTTCTTTCTTTTTTTTGGTCTTTTTGAGACAGGGTCTCGCTATGCAGTTCAGGCTGGCCTTGAGCTCACTCTTGTAGCCCAGGCTGGTCTCGAACTTACACTGATCCTCCTGCCTCAGCCTCCCGGAGTGCTGGGATTACAGGCGTGTGCCAACACACCCGGCCCCACATTGTATTTCATACACATACAATTCTATTAAAAGTAGGGAGCTGGGGAGATAGCTCTGTGGCACAAGTACCTGGCAAGTACAAGGTCACAAGTTCGAACCCTGGTCCCACAAAAAATAAATAAGTAAGTAAAAAGTAATGTATGTATATATACAGGGATAAACATAACAAGTTACTGCTTTTCTTTGATTTTTTTTTTTTTCTTAAGCTAGTATGATTTTTTTTTTTTTTAGGGGATTGACCTCAGGACCTTGTGCTTGCCAGGAAGGCCCTTATGGTGCTATGGTGCTGAGCTATCTCCCCTGCACTAGGGTATTAAGATTTTGGGTGATTTTAGTTTCTTTTTAAAACTTCATCAACAACTAAAATGTACTTGTGATATAATCATATAATTTGTTATGTTATTTTAAAAATCTACCTTAATTGCATAATTGTAATGTACTTCAGGGCTAGGGAGATCGCTCAGGGGCACAAGTGCAAGGTCCTGAGTTTGATCCCTGGTTCCGAAATAAATAAATAAATAAATAAATAAATAAAGTAATAAATAAAGTTACCCGGGCATGGTGACGCACGCCTGTAATCCCAGCACTCAAGAGGCTGAGGCAGGAGGATTGGTGGGAGTTCGAGACCAGCTTGAGCTACAAAAGTGAGCTCAAGGCCAGCCTGAACTGTATAACGAGACCCTGTCTCAAAAAAAGACAAAAAAAAAATAAAGTAATAAATAAAGTAATAAAGTAATGTACTTCAATGTTTCTCCCACCCAGTGGCCAAAAAACAGAAGCAAAACATATCTACCCCAGGACAGTGACTCTATCACTTCTCTACTCCTGCTCCATGAAGGCAAGCCTCAAGCCAGGGGGATTATTATATAACTCTCCAGCCAACCTTGCCCCTCCCTTACTCCCCACTGGGAACAAGGGCACCAACACACCCACATCCACACACATTCGAAAACCTTCGTGGCTATAAGATTCCAGGAAGCTCTGTGGATACACTAAAATGGAGGGCGCTCTCCAAATGCTGAAGCCAGTTATTGCCCCAGGAGCCTTTCTTTCCTTAGCCTCAGCTGGGGAAAAAGAATACAACAGAAAGGGAAGAGAGCAGGGCTCTCACATTTGTAATGATAAAAGATACTCAGGAACTAAAGTTGGGTGTATTTAATAATCTAATGATGTAATCCTAGCACTCAGAAGGCTGAGGCAGGAGGATCTCCATGAGCTCACCAGCTTGTGCTAGATGAGTTCAAAGCCAGTTTGAACTGTAGAGAGAGGCCCTACCTAAATAGTAATAATAATCTAATGACAACAAGCCATGTGACCAGCCTTATGACTACAGAGGTTCGAGGAAGAACTGCTATCTACTTTCCTACTCTTGGATGGACCTTAGATTTCTTTTCTTTTTCTTTTTGTCTTTCTGAGGGGTCTCCCTATGCAGTTCAGCTTGGCCTTGAGCTTACTTTATAGCCCAGGCTTGTCTAAAACTTGCAGGGACCCTCCTGCCTCAGCCTCCTGAGCACTGGGATTATAGGCATGTGCCACCATGCCCATCTCTTATATTTCAAATCTAGCTTTTTACCACTTTTTTAAAAAGGTCCTTTGTCTTTTCTTTTTCTTTTGCAGGACCAGGGATCAAACTCAGGACCTTGCACTTGCCAGGCAGGCGGCACTGGTACCCCTGAGCTTTCTCCCTAGCCCCTTAAGGTCTTTTTTCTATTAAAAGTGTAAAATTTGTTTCATTTTCTATGGATTATTTTCAGAATGAATTAATTTTGTCCAAGCTTTCCATGAGAATAACTAGACCATTGTTTTCTTTTTTTTTTTTTTTTTTTTTGTCTCTAGGTTACTCATTTCGAAAATATCATTTAAATCTTTCACCAATAAAACTTCAAACTGAATTTCAGCATGTTTGGGGGGGCTCCTTATTGGAATATGGGGAGTACACACACAGCTGGTGTAAGCCATTTCTGGCCCATCTTCTTGGCTTTGCCCTGGTCACTGGCTGGACTACAGATCACCCAGATCCAGAATTTCTGGAAGAGAGGAATGTCTTCAAAATCCCCAAAATCAGAGTCCCTGGCCCACAGGTCACTCTTCTTAAATATTTGTTGAATAAACATAGGTACTGGTGAAAAAAGAACAAGAAGACACAAGGAACCAAAGGCTTGCCTGAAACAGTAAGAGGAGAACGTGGTACCCACTTCCAAATTTTTAACTTTTAGGGAGACAGCATGTAAAATAGTGAGATCATTTAATTTGTTTTCAGTACTGGACACTGAACCGAGGGCCTCTTGTGTGCTAGGCACGAAGTGCGATGTAAACCTGCGTAAGAGTCTCATCAGAAGGGCTGGGGAAAAAAAAAAAAAAAAAGAAGGGCTGGGGAGATAGCAGGATAAGCAACAGCCTGACAAGCACAGGTTGTGAGTTCAATCCCTGGTACAAAAAAGAAGGGAAAAAAAAAAAACCCAGCAGAGATGATATTTTCCACACTTTCAAAAAGGAATTAAAAAAAAAATTTTTTTTTGTCTTTTTTGAGACAGGGTCTCGCTATGCAGTTCAGGGTGGCCTTGAGCTCACTTTTGTAGC
>PVJA010040191.1:0-18659 GCA_004027025.1 Myocastor coypus | reverse complement strand
AAAAAAAAAAAAAAAAAAAAAAAAAAAAAAAAAAAAGAAAAGCTCAGATCCTAATGGATTCACTGCTGAATTCTAAAAGAAGTTAGAGAAGATCTAATGCTACTACCACTCTTCATACTTTTTAATGAAATTGAAAGTGCAGCAATATTCCAAAACTCATTTCTGGAAGCAAACATTGTCCTGATACCAAAACCAGAAGAGGATTGAAGCAAAAGAGGAAACTATAGGCTAATCCCCCTGGTGAACATGGATGCAAAAAACCTCAACAGAATACTGGCAGCCACCCACACACGAGAGGTGGGGCCTGGTCTGCTCTAGATATGCCACAGCAACGATGTCCCCAAGGGGTAGAGACGTAGTTGTCCCCACAGGGGACACCGAGATGCTTGAGGGAAGGCTGGAGAGGAAGCTTCTAGAAGCCTTCTGTTCAGTCACGCCTGAGCGGCTCAGCACCCCTTCACAGGGTCAGATAATCGTGAACAAATAATGTGAAGTTCTCCTTGGTCACCTGGTGGGCACAGAAGCTGCCACTCACCACCCACGTGACCTCTAAGTCTCCTGCCGCAAGTTTCATTTTTAAATAGGAATTTGCAGCCCCTGTGCTTGTCTAATGTCCACTCTCAGTAGTTCAAAACCCTGTTCCTGTTTTAAAGTTCATGTGTGTAAGATGCTTCTCCAGCCTGAGGGAAATAAACCATAAGCAGCTTTGTGTAAAAAATAAAAAATAAAATACTGGCAAGTAGGATGTAGCAAATTCTTGAAAGATTAGACACCACAATATATGTAATAAACCACATTAGCAGAACCAAGGATGAAAAACATATGGTCATCTTAAAACAAACAGAAAAAGTACATGACAAAGTAAGTACAACACTTTTTCATTCATTAAAAAAAAAAAAAACTACAGAAAATCAGAGTAGAAGGTCCTTATCATAATCTGATAAAAGCCAATCATGATAAACCAATAGCCAACATCATACTTAATGGTCAAAACTCTAAAATCAGGAACAAGTCAAGGACATACAGTATCACCTTTCCTGTTCAATAGAGTTCTGGAAGCCGGTGTACTGACACATACCTGTAATTCCAGCATTCAGTAAGCTGAGACAGGAGGATCATTGTGATCGAAGAAATAAAAAGAATAAGGATAAGAGAGGAAGAAGGTAAATTGTCATTAATTGTAGAAGGCATGATACTCTACAAAGATGAACCCAAAACCTCTACTAAAAGACTTCTGGATTCAATGACCAAATTCAGCAGTAACTGGATATAGGCAGGACTCAAAAATGAATAGCACTCCTGTACATAAAGAACAAACTTACTAAGATAGAAATTAGGGTGTTATGGTTTATGTCTAGTTGTCCCCCAAAGCCTCATGCAGTCATGGGGCAGGGACTTCTATAGATTGAGACTTGACTCATGAGTCACTGGGATTATGTATTTTAGTACTGATCTAGAGTCTGAGACTTGAATGATGATCCACTGGGATTACATGTTTTACTACTGTTGGCATTATGGTCTGAGTACTGCTGAGACTATGGGTGTGGCCTGAGACAACAGGCTAAGGCAGAGAGCCTGAATTGTAATATAAAGAGAGACAGAGAGACAGACTAGCACTGTTGCTCTCTGCTGCCCTGTTTGGTTGGCTGCCTCTGTCGCAATTGTTACTGTTTCACAGCCATGAACTGGATGCTCTCTGCCCTGTTCCATTCAGCCTTGGGCCAGCTGAATATGGACTGAAACCTCCAGTAACTGTGAGCTAATAAAGCTTTCCTTCCTTCATTTTGAGTGTCGGGTATTTGTCCCAGCAGCAATGAGAGAAGAGTAACTAAGACATAGGGAAACAACACTTTTCACAATATAATCTTTAAAATGAAATACCTAGGAATATATTTAGTGAAAGATCTTTACAATGAAAGCCACAAAACTCTAAAAAAGGGCTCTAAAGAGGATATCAGAAAATGGAAAAATATTCCTTATTCTTAGATAAGGCAGAACAAATATAGTGAAAATGGCCATACTTCCAAATCTGTTTACAGATTTAATGCAACTCTGATCAAAATACCAATACCATACCTCATGAAATTAAAGAAAAAAAAAAAACCTTAAATTTCATAGGGAACCAGAAGAGACCTAAAATATTGAAAGCAATTCTGAGAAGAAATGGCAAAGGAGGGGACTTCTTAATCTCCAGTTTGGAGATTATGATAAAAATAGCATGGTGCTTTTTTAGGATTTGTGTCTACATACCTTCCCCCACTTACACACACACACACACACACACACACTCATGGAGCCATGGGCAGACTCCTAGAGTTTCTGATTGATTCATAGTCCAATGCTGCATTTATGGTTAAGAGTAGTACCTAGTTGTTTCCCTCCTAGGTATCTTCCCAAGAGTTAAAAGCATCATACCACAGTGATATATGCACACTTATGTTTACAACAGCACAGCTTGTAATAGCTAACTCTTAGAAAGAACCCACCCATCCATCTCTAGAGGAAGGGATTTTTTAATGTGGTATTTATATACAATGTAGCACTACTCTACCATAAAGAAGGGTAAACTTGGGTTGCTTTTATGAAAATGGATGCACTTTGAAATCATAATGTCAAGTGAAATAAATTGGATACATAAGCTAAAAAAGATAAATAGAGCCAGCTTAGCTATGCCAGCCTTTGGGGTTGCTCAAGCTGTATGCCACCTGTATTCCAATTCTACCTCCATCTTATTTCCTACAGTTTTACATAACCAGTTCCAAGATCAGGAGCTATCCATAATGCCACATAAAGGTGAGAATCAAAGAAGAGCACTAAGTATGCAGAACAACAGTATTCTTGTAGCCCAATCTCTGTAACAACATCCCATGCTTCTTTTATTATCTATTTTTCAGGATAGGTTGAATGACTCCAGGGGAGGAAATTATACAGGAATGTGAATTCTGGGACATGAGGCTCGGCTTAGAGGCTGCCTATCAGGATGTGAAGTCTCAGCCACTCTTTTAGAAACAAAATATTTCTCTTACCGTAAAGGTGAAATCATGATACAAAAAGCACTCAGGAAAGGTTCTATGTTCCAGTTGAACAGGAACCCAAGTGTGCTCCCTTTTGTGACATGATGGCAGAGAGTTGAGCAGACCACAGAAACTATGGCACTGGCTGCCCTCAGCAGGGGTGTGGCCAGCTGATTCATGGGCTTTAGGTTTGACCCTGTGGCTGTTGGTGCCTCTGACTCATAAATGTATGAAGAAAGTTCACAAGTGCCAACAAAAAGCTTCTGCTGTAAAAAGAACAGCCCATGCAAAAATCCAGAGGTATTTTCAAGGCAAACAAAGGACCTCACCATTGGGCTCTGTTTTTTTCTCTCTGCCTGGGCAGAGGTTGTTTTGCAGAAGTAGCAAGGTAAGAACACTCCCAGGTCAGCTAGGAACATGCAAAACCTGTTTGTAGCTCTACCACATCCTTGAGCTGCACAGGCATTGGACAAAGAGCTGGGCTTGAGACTGACAAGTGTTCCTCGACATGTGAGTCCTGTGTGGCAGGTTGTCCCCACACCCATCCTGACTGGCCTACTATAAACTCTCTCATAAATTTCTGGAGTACAGAGAAGCACAGGGATAGATGAGCAATTTTTTAAAAGTGGAAAATACCATTGGGCTACAACTCCTCTGGACTCTGTTAGGAGCTCCTGGAATTTCTGAGCTACTCCTGAGTTGACTCAACTATATAAATATTTATGAAAGGCCTGTGAGGATGATGGAGCAGCTCTGGGCCACAGGTTACCTCAAATGAAGTGCATCAAGAAAAGACAAGAGGAGGAGCTTGGTTAAGCTGGTGGGCACAGGCAGCAGGAAGTTAACATGTCTGAGGCTGCAGCTGGGAGCAAGTTTATCCAGGAAGGGAAGTGCAGGTACCAGAAACACCAAAGTCAGAGCCAAAAAGCAGAGACGTACATGAAATCCAAGAAGATGTACACTATGAATACCAGGTAATGCTCAACAGTTCCAAGTGAGCAGGGAAAAAGAGTGCTTAGGCCTAGCCAAGGACAGAGACCAGGAGCCAGTGTGTGTCCCTGAAAGCAGAGGTGGCATTAGGCTGTTCAGCACCCTAAGCCCAGGTCTGCAGCTAATTAAGGTAGGTTCTCAGGCCAGGCAAAAAAAAAAAAAAGAAAGAAAAAAGAAAAACAGGAGGGAGTGTGGTCATCCTCTAGACACCCATAAATCAAGATTTGGAATCCAAAGTGGGCACTGGAAAAGGACCAGGGAATGGTTTTCAGACACCAAGATAGGAAAGGCAGTTCAGGATCTGGAAAAAGTGAGGGACACTTAGCAGCCTTAGTGACAGATGCTGACTCTAAAGCCAAGCATGTTGGCACACACCTGTAATCCTGGTACTTGGGAGGCTGAGGCAAGGGGACTGAAAGTTTAAATCCAGCCTGGGCTACATAGACTTGGGCTATACAGCACTGCCTCAAATAAAATTAAACAAACAGGTCCTAGGGCATTCTTAGAATTGATCATAGAACTAGTTAGCTCCAGGGTTCATCATTTTAGGCAACCTTCATGCTCCTGCTGAGGACTGGAATTGTCCTTATTGGGTAAGCTCTGGCCCAGAGCCTGACTAGAAAGAGGTGCTCAGTAAATGTGCATCAGGAGAGGAGCTACTCACAAAGAAAAGTAGGAATCTGCAGAAGACGGAGCATGGATACTTTTGAGTCAAGGTCAATGCAAAAACAGAGGCTTTTCTTTCTTTCATATTATAAGGAGAATCAAGAGAGCCAAATGAGTCTACATTTCAAGCTCAGAGCAACCAGTACAACACTGGCCTTCTATTCCACATCACTTCCTGTATCTTCTTCTGTGCAGAGGACTGAAATGACAGTAGACATTCACCTGGCCCAGGACCTGGTTTCCAGATCATGGACTGAAACCAAGCTAACTTCAACATGTCACTGTAGAAAGCTCCTCCTGCCCATAGCTAGGTCAGTGGCCTTAAGCCATGTTATTTGACCTATCTCTATTACAGCTTTAAACTCCTTCCTCATCCATAAACTGAGGGCACTTGACCAGAAAGAGTACCTTCTCTTTTTAATTTAATTATTCTGATCTGTTTTATAGAAAATACGGATAAGGATTGATCCAGCATAAAATAGGCAGCAGTGCCTCAGCTGCTCATGAGAACTGGAGTGGACCTAGAAGAAACACTGTGTACACACCCTCCTTTCAGTTTCCATGGAGCCATGCACTCCTGGAACTCCGTGTCTGTGGAGGAAGCTGCAGCATATTTGCTGTAGGCTGTTGCTTCTGTTTCCCCAGCTCTCTGGGGAAGAGGCAGCATGACAAATCTGGAGGCTGGTTCGGCTTAAAAATGAGAGAACTCAGCTGCTGCTCCCAATGTAGGCATGTGAGAGCCTAGCCACTCATCACTATTCACCTATAAGGGGCAAAATACTGTCCTGCCTACTCTAAGGCTGTTGGGAAGAAAAAGGACTCAATGAGTTAAACAGATATAAAATAGTACCAGCTCTCAGTGGACATGGAATAGACAGGGACACAAGAAAATGTGTGGCAAATGGTCCATGCTTAAAGAACATTGTACATTTTAGAAAATTAAGTTGTTTGTTTGCTTTTTGTCCTTTTAAGACAGGATCTTAATATGTAACTTAGGCTGACCTTGAGCTCATTTTGTAGCCTAGGTTGGTCTCAAACTTGCAATGATCCTCCTACCTTAGCTTCTCAAGTGCTGAGATTATGGGCATGCACTACCACACCAGGCAGAAAATTAAGTTTAAAGTTGTACTTTATATCTGTCTGGGAAAAGGTAATGTGGCATGGCTATCAAGCTACTAAAATTGGGATCACAGTTCCTACTTTAACTGTAAAGATCCTACTTCACCTGTCTGTATCTCAAGTTTGTTTGTTTGTTTTTTTTTCTCTATATAGTGAGTGTCATGTTCTTGCCTCCCTGTTTTTCAAAATTGTCACATGTCAACCTTAACCAAATTATCAGAACAAGCCCTGTTTCTGAACTGATGAGCCACTCATCTGCATAGTGACCCACACCAACTAGGTGCCTTAGTCTGTTTTCTGTTGCTATAACAGAATACCTAAGGTAAGTAATTTAAAAAGGAAAGAAATTTATTTTTCTCCTTGGTTCTGGGAACTGGAAAGTCCAAGACCATGGCCCTAGCATCCACTCAACTTTTGGTGATGCCCTCATGCAAGATTTAGAAGAAAAATAGCTGTGAACAGGAGGGTCAGCCTCACCTTGGAACAATATGCCCTCGAGGTAACTAATTCAGTAGTGTGATAAAAGCAATAATACCGCTTAATGACCTAATCACTTCCCAACACTGCCATGATAGCAACCAAATTTCAGCATGAGTTTCAGAGAGAACAAACCATATTCAACTATATTCAAATGATAGCATGGGACCAGTGCTCCTTGCAAGGTTAGATTCATTATAGAGACTGTGAGAATTTTTTAAATTATAATTTTGTTTTATTTTGAAGAATAAAACAAAAGCAAGAAAAATAAAAATAAATACAGAAATAGGGTAACACATAACTATATATATATTACATATATATATATATTACAGATTTTCGAAATGAGAACAGTTGATTAACAATGAATGATATATTATCTATTTTTATCATTGAATCTATTGCTCAGATTAACAGATATAGTTATGCAAGATGGGACATGTGATTAATATTACTGCATGCTTTCAAGGAATCTTAAATTTTTGCTCTTGTCTATCTTTCTTTTTTACTACCTTTTTCTAAAAAAATTTAAAGACAGGCTAGGGAGATAACTCAGGGACACAAGTGCCTGCCTGGCAAGTGCAAGGTCCTAAGTTCAATCCCTAGTTCCACAAAAAAATAAATAAATAAAATCAAAAATTTTAAAGAGTATTGTAATAATTGATATGACATTAGCAAGGGTACACATGCATTTCTTTCTTTTTTTTTTTTTTTTTGTCTTTTTGAGACAGGGTCTTGCTATGCAGTTGAGGTTGGCCTTGAGCTCACTTTTGTAGCCCAGGCTGGTCTTGAACTCACACTGATCCTCCTGCCTCAGCCTCCCGAGTGCTGGGATTACAGGCGTGAGCCACCACGCCCGGCTACACATGCATTTCAAGCAGTTTTTGTATTACTCATTGCTGTCTTTAGTGTAGAGGCTGCTAACAATGAATTCTGCTGAGTCAGTGAGGCACAATCCAGCCTGCAACAGACCTCAGAGTGCAAGGCCTAGACAAGTGCATACATGACTAACTTATGGGCAGCTGCAAGTCTTCATCCAGTGAAAACTTGCCCCTTCTCCCTGCTTCAGAGAGTTTCATGTTAGAATCCCTCCTCTGGAGTACACATACTGGTGAGGTAGCTCAGAGCACAGGGCGTCAAGGCAAAGGGAAGAAGAACCCAGAACCCAACCCAAACTCTATTCACCAAGGCCTGCACCTTCCCAGAGAGCAATTGCGTTCCTCCCCTTCTCATAGATGTCCTACTGTACTTCACTCACCTGCAGATCAGAAAACAAGTTATCAGGATGCAAACAAGTGCTTCCTGGGATGGAAGGTCACTCTTCCCAGCCTCCTATTAGTAAGTAGAATCTACTTTGGGAAATGAAATGCCATCCAGTTAAGTGTGTGCACCTGTGCATGCATGCGTGCACGCATATATATGTGTGTGCACATGCGTGCATGTGTGTATGTGTATCCTTGAGGGCACAAGAGAGGAAGGTAGTGTGTTAAGACAGACTCAGCCAAGAAGCCCAATGTCAGGTTTGGGAGCTGAGACATGGGAAGTGCTGGAGAAGGGGCCAGGCGATCCTTTGGAATTTAGGGAAAGAGGCACATCCAATAGTTTGACCAACACAAATTTGCCTGACCTTATGATCTTGCAGAAAAGTGGCCTTCCAGCCTAGGCTGGAGAGGAATAACCACAGTATATGCATAATACTATGTAAAGAAGCACAGGATGCCACTCCCTGGCCTCTAAAATGACCTCTGGCCACAGCCCAAAATGCTTGCCAGAGCACTTTCACCCCTCCTCTTCAGCAATGTGATCAGAACCCTGAATGCTGCTGGTGGTTTTTGTTGAACATAAATAAACAGTCATTATCCTCTCAAGGTCACTAGTGAAACTGAGTAACCTGGAATTGCGTGACTCCTGCACTCCTCCTAATGAGATCTTCATTGTTTTTGGCTTAAGAATCCTCAAGGGAGTTCTGGGAATGGATGCTGGGCAGACAATAAATAGAGGCGGCAGGACATGCCTTCTTGGAGGGAAAGGTTTGCCTTTAGGGAGAGCAGCACAACAGCCCATGGGCACAGCTTCCAATAAGCCTTGGCAATGCCAGCTCCTGCATGAAGGGCACAGTCACCTTATAGCAAGAGGCAGGAAGGTGGCCAAGCAGGAAGCCCAGCTTCTAGGCAAGCTGCAGGGTATATAGGTAGACCCTCTTCCTAGAGGCATAAAGGCTCTACCCAGACCCTTCCTTACAGCCTCTGTCCCTTTACCTTTAGAAACTAAGAAACTTACCCCTGGGAGCACAAAAAAAAAAAAAAAAAAAAAAAAAAAAAAAAAAAAAAAAAAAAAAAAAAAAAAAAAAAAAAAAAAAAAAAAAAAAAAAAAAAAAAAAAAAAAAAAAAAAAAAAAAAAAAAAAAAAAAAAAAAAAAGACATGTATGGGCAAAGGGCACACCCTCCCTGGAATGAAATGCTCCTGGCTGTAGTCCTTGCCAGTCTGGAGAAGAGCCCAGAAGTGAATCCTTCAAGCATTTTCAAATGGTTCCTTCAATTTGGATGTGAAATTGATCTGAAGGGCAAAGTATCACCTCTTTCCAAGAATAGACACAATGTCATCACAATAGTGCACTTGATTCTTCTAGCCCCTTGTTACATACAGACCATTTCTGTTTCTCATACTTCCTTTTATGTTTGTACATTCACAGGACATTGGGGGGAAAGAAAAATAAAAAGAAACCCTCAGCCATGCTTTTGAAGTCATTTCAGTGGGTGATTCTCAGTCTTATCAACTGAGGTTTTTGGAGCTCTCAGACCACTAGAGCATATATTCCCCAAACATTTGTGGGGGCCAGTGGAGGAGCCCAGAGGAGGCTCACATACAAAGGTCTCACATTTTAAAATTTCAGACTAATCTAACAAATTTTTAAAAAAGAGTTCTACCACCCTGTCTTAACAAATACATACTCACTGTGACTCAGAATGCCAAATTGTAATTTAAAATTCTCACCCTTCTCTGAATTCTGCTACATGGCAACAGCCCTAATATGTAGTGCTAGACTCAAAGCTTTCTCTTCTCATCCAAGTTAAAATTCATAGGCTTTTTGTTTATTTGTTGTTGGTTTTTGTTTTTGGTACCAGGAATCAAACTCAGGACCTTGCACTTATCAGGTAGGCACTTTACCACTGAACTATATCCTCAGCCCCCAGCCCCCAAATTAAAACTAATAGAAGGATGAAAATGGAATGGGTCTTCCTTGCTATAACTAAGGCAGGCTGGCAAGCACTGGGAGGGCAAGTTTTTGCAACTGCTTTCACCCATGGGAAAGTTATTGGAGTTTCACAGTCCCCAGTTGGTGCAAACACTGCTTCTTGAAGGCCTCACTTTTTTTTTTTTAATTTATCTGGCAAAGACAAGCTATCTCCCCATCCCCAGAAGACCTCATTCTTCAAGGCCATTTGACTGAGGGACTGCTTTTCCTTAGCTAGATGGCTCTCCTAAGCTCTTGGTTTACTGTTTGACTTTGGGTAAGTTTCTGAATATCCCAAGCTTCAGTTGGCTCAACAGTTCTCCAAGTGAGCCTTCTGAGGCCCAAGGAAGATGAGGGGTGGCACAGAATACCATAATTTGAGAGGATAAGTATTATTTTCCTTCAAATGGGAGAATGAGAAAAATAACGGCCTATTTGGAACCAGAACCACCTCATCATCTTCCTTGCTACTATTCTCTGAGGACATAGGACATTGGCATGGCACACCAGGAGGTGACAATGTGTAGTCCCAACACAGCTGGCCAGACAACCAGACCACATTTCCAAGGCCCTATCAAATATTGATGTCGTGTATAATGTCTTTGGAACATGATCCACTACTTCTCAAACAAGATCCTGCCCTCCCATGACCCGGAGGAGGGTGTGGGTTTTTCATGTCCCTTAAGCAGCTGTACAACTGGTAAATTTTACTGTTAGATGGGGACAAATCCTTATATACCATCCTTTTAAAAACAGGACAAAAGATCTAGCTGCCTGTTTTGGAGCCTAACTTCCCTATCCCAGCTCTTCCAAGCAGGGATGAAAGGAGGTAAAAAGGACAGTCAGAAGCACCTGCTCTGTGCCAGAGGTAGGTATAGGGCATGACTGCAAATTTAACAGAATCCCCACAGGAGCCCTTTGGACGAGGGGACTGAGATGGGTTGGGTTCTCTAGGTACCTCAAATGAGTCACGATGAACTTCAGTTTTTGCAGGTAAGCCTGGTATACCTCTTCTGGTGCTCCTCAGGAAATAAAGGACAAGGAAAAGCCCCATGTCCCAGAAGGTCTGTACCTGGAGGGTCTGTACCCATGCCACACGAGGCCATTTTCCTCAAACACTTCATCTAGGACATTATGGAAAAAGTCCTGATGGCTTTCCAGAGTTGGGCCAAGTCTAAACTGGGAGTCTTCTCAGCTCCTGCCAAGCAACTGCTGACCATATCTCTTCTTCTGCCCTTTGCTAGTGGCCTTTGTCTCTTCCTTTACCCTGTCACATCCCTTAACTGAGATTACAGATTCAGAAAGGCTTGGCTGTTTGGAGATAGGGAGGAAAAAGGGAATTAAATACTTACTTGGAGGGGGAAATTTTTTTTGCCTTACATAAAAACTGTCTTCCAGCTACACGTACACCAGACAATTTTCTATACATGTGGAGGAAGAGCTAAGAACAAATTTATTACTTGAGGGAGGTTTTAGAGCAAGTGAACCTTGACCAGCAGAAATGAGAGAAAATTGGAGCCGGGCGTGGTGGCGCACACCTGTAATCCCAGCACTCGGGAGGCAGAGGCAGGAGGATCAGTGTGAGTTCGAGACCAGCCTGGGCTACAAAAGTGAGCTCAAGGCCAGCCTGAACTACATAGTGAGACCCTGTCTCAAAAAGACACACAAAAAAAAAAAAAAAAGAGAGAGAGAGAAAATAAGCATTTCTACCAAGGATGTCAATGTGTAACATTGCCCTTGCCTGGAGAAATTGAGAGAAGGTAGTGAATTATTTCTTTCATGCTCAGAGTAAAGGCTGGACAACTAACGCCATTCATTCTTGAGCACCTACCATGTATCTGATACTGGGTACTCAGCTAAGAACAAGACAGACACTGGAGGTGCAGAGATGGTCTAGTCCTTCAAGACCCCAAAAGGCCAGAAGACATAGGATGTGGACATGTGGTGGTTTCCCACAGTTTTGAGGAAAAGCCCACCTCTCCCTCAGCTTGAGGCTGGGGCTTTGTGAGACTCAGCTGTCTGACCAGGTCTACAGCTTTCGCTCTGAGAGTTGAGTTATGAGCCTATGACTCACCTCCATGCAAAGAGATGAAGTGAAGTGAGCCTGACCCAAGGAAGAGACCCAGGCACAGACCCCTCCTGTCTAGTTCTTCAGTTTACCTTGCCCAGTTCAGGACCATGAAAAACCAGTGAGTTTGCCAAGTGCCTCAGGGTAGCATCCCTCACTCTTCTGGAAGCATTGCCCAAGCCTGATCTCTCTGTTCAAATTGGGCCAGTTGTGCAGGTAAAGCCCAAAACAGCTGAAGCCATTTTTCCTCTAAGGTAAGCCAAGCAACAGATGAAACAGATTCCACTGAAGGCAGAGCAGAGACAGACTTTAAAGAGGGAGATGTCACCTGTGCCAAATCTTCCTAAGCACTTGGCAACACTCAAAAGGGAAATGGCAGGAGATGCCCCCACCTTGGGACTTTGAACAGCAGTGCTCCTATGTTAGGAAACCTCAAAGGAAGGCAAATGGAGTCCAGGGAGTCAGGGTGGCCTTGGTCACTGAAGAATGTCACAGAGTGAAACAGCTCAGAGGTTTGGCATCCATAGCTAGGGCTTCAGTCCTGGCTCTGGGTCTAATTTATGTAGTCACAAGCTACTTTAACCTCCAAGGGCTTCCTGTTTCCTACACTAAAAACTGGATCCAAATACACCTACCCCAGAAGGTGGCTACAAGGACTCAGAAAACATTTGGAGGGGCCTGCCACGTGGGCGGCCCTCAGGATCATCTGTCGTGCCCAGGCTGTGTGCAGGAGACCCAGCTGTCCGGACAGATGCCAGGCATGAGAGTCCTCAAGAAGCAGTGGCTCTGAGGGGAAAGGGCAGAGATGCATTCCTGGCCAAGTGCCTATTCGCAGGAGAGCTCAGCACACAGAAGCTGTCAGAAGGATTCATCCTATGTTAAGTTTCCTGCACTCAGGAGCCAGGTTGCTGTTTACACTCAGGGCAAGCCCTGCACTATAGGCACAGGCTGGAAGGGAGAGAGAGGCTAGGCCCTGGGCATCACACTGGCTCCAGGAACCGCTGTTTCCCTGAGCCTGCAAAGCCCCAGACCATAGCTTTGGCCCTGAGCAAGGAAGGAAGCCTGCCTCCCAGCAAGACTCCAGCCTGCCTGACTCCTGCATTCTTTCTAGATGGAGTGTCTTTTTACAGCAACATCCTAGGGGCTGGGACTTAATTAACTCCTTACAACGTCAAGGAAACACCACGGGGAAGAACAAGTCCTCCCCTAGACTGGAAAAGCGCTAAATGCCAAGAAAATGTTTTCATATGGTATAATCCCCTGTGTCTGCCAAGCGATGCCCTGCAGCGCCAGTTACCCAGCAAGAGGATCAGTCTGAGCACCTGGGGACAGGACTTAAGGATTCCAGGCAAAACAAAAGCATCTGCTTTGCTGGGTTTGAATTCTTGCAAAAAGATCACATACCTACTATGTGCAAGACGCATGTGGGCTTCTCAGTAGAGGAGAATAGGGCAGATGCCATTCTGGATTCCAGGAAGAATCTAAAGTGAGAGAATGAATAGTGTACACAGGGATGAACACAAGGCAGCGAGTCCATTGAAAGGAGGAGACTCCTACCTGTGGAGCACTCATAAAAAGCCTTGTTTCTGAGCAGAGGCCCAAATGGAAAGAGAAGAACCGGGTGCAGCTATGTGATCCTCTCTCCCCTCCCACAAAGAGCCTGGCCTCAGCAAAGGTCAAATGTGAGAGAGGATCCCTGCTTATCTGTGACACGTGTACTGAGCCGTGGCCAGCAGCCTGGCTGCCCAACTGGCCTAGTTTACTCTGCTGGATTATTAGTCTTGCTTGGCTAGCAGGGAGGGTCAGGCCAGCAGAAAAGCTAGGAGGTAGGCTCTTCTTCCTACACCAGGCCTTTTTTGTTTGTATGTCTTTTTGAGACAGGGTCTCACTATGCAGCTCAGGCTGGCCTTGAGCTCACTTTGTAGCCCAGGCTGGTCTCGAACTTGCAAAATTCCTGTCTCAGCCTCCCCACCAGACTTTAGCAACAGCCTCCTAGATCTCCCTGGTTGGCCTATCTCTAGTTATGCTGAATTCAGAAAGCCAGTGCGAATCATGTCAGTATTAGTCTGTGTTTTGTCCTCCATATTCCCACCACCAGACTCCTGTTTAAAGTTCCCAACCTTGAGGCAGGAGGATGCGTGCAAGTTCGAGACCAGCCTAGGCTACAAAAGTGAGCTCAAGGCCAGCCTCAACTGCATAGCGAGACCCTGTCTCAAAAAGACAAATAAATAAATAAATAAATAAATAAATAAATAAATAAATAAATAAATAAATAAATAAATAAATAAATAAAATAAAGTTACCAACCTAGCACCCAGTGCCTGTTGCCATTTAACTCAATTTAACCCTCCAGCCCCACCTCCAGGACTCATGCTGATCTCTTCAGCTACAACACCTTGCCCTGTCTCTCTTGTTGAAATACTGCCCGCTTTCTGGTCAGCCTGAAACGCTCTTCCCTCTAGAGACTTCCCTGATTCACCCACAACCTCCCCATTCCTGCCAACCCCACCTACCTCCTGGAATAACCTCTGCCTCCTCTGGCTTCTCTGCATTTTATACCTGCGTGGTGTCATTTGTCACACTCCACCTAGGCTGAGCCTCTTATCCTATTAACTTGGCTGCTTTCTGAAGTTAAAGTCCTCTCTCTCTCTCCCTCTGCGCATGAACTCATGGCTACAGCTGCTACCACTTCAAATTGTGGGCCCCATACTGCAAGCTCAAGATCCTATCACCTAATAGCCTCTGAGTGGGCCTGAGAGTTTCCACCTGCAGTTAGCATCTCCAACTCAGTACAGTTCAGCTCCTAAAAATGTCTGAATTAGGCACAAGTGCCTGCTGGGCAAGTGCAAGGTCGTGAGTTTGAACCCCGGTCCCACAAAAAAAAGAAAAAAAAAAAAATGTCTGAATTCTTTTTTTTTTTAATGTTTGTTTTGCAGGACTGGGTTTCGAACTCACAACCTTGCACTTGCCAGGCAGGCACTTGTGCCACAGAGCTATCTCCCCAGCCCCCTGAAATCTTTTTGCATATACAAATCCAAAGCAAAAGTTCTTTCCTCCTCCTAGCTTTCCCTAGTGCTATCCAATATCTATGGGACCATCAAAAACCAGGCTCCCAAATGCTCTAGTTCATTTGTGGAACAGGTGTTCTTAGAATGAACTTGGGCATCTTTTCACCCTGCTCAAGCCTGTCTCCCCTTCAGTCTTGCCCTGGCAACCACCCACCCATCTTTTGCAGGCCACCTCCTTTAGAGCCAGATGTAGAAGAACCCTCTTCCCTGGTTGCTATTCACCAGCCTCAGGAGTGGGCTCCCTCCATCCCCAGGCATGGCTGTGGTAAAAGTAGAGTGTCAGAGTCCCTTTGGGCATAGTGCTTGTCCCCACACTGTCCCCTGATAATGTCAGTCCTGCAATTCCAATGAACTGTAGCCATTTTTGAGCTGGGAAGCCCAAGTTCAGCTTCCAGACCTCCCTCTTCCTCGGGGCCAGACCCATTCAGGTAACTCCAGAATCTCCATCTTAGGTTCCCTCCTCCTGCTCTGTCATCATCCTCAAGCATTCCTCGCCTCACCCCCTGCAAGGCTCCCTCAGGTAAAGTTGTGCTCTATTCCAGAACTTGGTTCCTGAGCTCACGAGCTCATGTGTCTCCCTTCACTGTGCAGATGGAAATGGGATCTTCCACTCCATGCCCAAGGCCTGGCAAAGTTCTCTTACATCCAATAGCTACCCAGTGAGTGAAGTATACTGGACGAGTACCCACCTACAATGTTCAGAATCCAACATTATGTTCTAGGCACTCCTGCCCCTTGGAAGGATTGGTTATGAACATTCAGGATAAAAAACAGCAGCAGGACACCAAGGGAGAGTTCCAGACCAAGTGCTGCAGGACTTCTGAGAAGGAAGAGGTAGCCCAGAAACACATGATAAAAGCAGGTAGACAAGGAGGGGAGGGGAAAAGAAGGCGGTATTCAAAAGGGAAACACAGGGCTAGCTGTGATCGGCATCTGTCCCACAACCGGCTTCAGCCCAACTGTGCATCTACCTACCTTTCCTTCAGAACCAGAGTTCAACCAACTCTCTCTACAAATGTCCAAATAATATCTTGGGCTTATGAGTCATCTGGCTTTTGTTCTAATGAATGAGCTACACAGTTGTGGCTGGAAAACAGTCATGATTATATGTAAATGAGTGGGTGTGGCTCTGTTCTAATAAAACTTTATTGAAAAACACTGGCCCTGAGCCAGAAATGACCCTTGGGCAATAGTTTTCTCATCCCTGTTGAGACTGATGACTTCTGCACATACTAACAAGATACTGTTCATCTTTGTATTGGTATGCTTATAGCCTTAAAACTGAGCACAGAGTATAACTTTAAGCAGTCTCAAATAATAGATAGTAAATATAACAGTACTTTTATTTTTTTATTTTTTTGAGACAGGGTCTCACTATGCAGTTGAGGCTGGCCTTGAGCTCACTTTTGTAGCCCAGGCTGGTCTCGAACTCGCACCAATCCTCCTGCCTCAACCTCCCAAGTGCTGGGATTACAGGCATGAGCCACCATGCCCAGCTTCAAGAGTACCTGTTTATGCCTTATGAGTTACAAAATATTTGGAGCTCTATAAAGTAGATATTTATGATTCCAATTTATAGATGAAGAAAATAAGAGATTAAGTAATCTGTCCAAGTCCAAATAGCTAGTAAGTGGAAGGCAGGGGCTCATATCCAGCTCTGCACAAAATACCATGCTATACTAGATGACTTATAAATGTTAGTGGTCAATTATGAGTGAGGAGGTTGAGCTAAGTATCTTCCAGCTCACCCAGCACATCAGCAAAAGGTCTTAAAAATCCTGGCCTGACTCCTAGTATAGTCAGGGGCTGCCAGGCCCTTTGCCTGGCAGTTTCACCGGCTCCTTTGCCTTTTCCTGGCCTGCCAGGAGCCCGGGCCTGCCCACCCACTCTGCAGCAGGCATCAGCAGACCTCTGTGAGTATGAACAAAGTTGCCTTGTGCAGGAGTAGCCCATTCTCTGTCTGAGGACCAGAGTGACAGTGACTTTGAGTGGCTTCCGGGCTGCTGAGAATGGATCACCACCCTAGTCTTGGCAAGAACCAAAAGGAACCTATAGTAGGGGCAGGAGGAAGAAGATTCAAGGGCAGTAAAAATTACTAAGGTGCACTAGGTATGTATATCAATTCTCCAGGGTGACACATTATTATGTATCATAAACACATACCAATAAAAGGGGAGGGGCAGGCAGATCTGAATTCAGTTGTCTAATTTCCTATTCCTCAACCCTGTTTTAAGTCAAGGAAGGATCCCAGGCCTTAAAAGGATAGAGATGGCAAGAAGAAAGCAGTTTCAGGGAACGGAATTTAGGGAAGGACCAGCCCTGGAAGGAAATTCTCTCCTGAAGTACATTCCAGATGTGGGAAAGGACAGGAGGAGCTCAGCTTTGAAAGCGTACAGATTAGGCTGGCAGGTGCAGGACAGAACTGAATAGCCACATGTCCAGGAGCCACAGAAGCATTTTTGCTGAACCAACTGAAATGTGGTCAATAGGCTGTCATCATAGGTGGGGCATTCAGAAGACCTGAGACAGCAGGGTGACAGTTACTGAAGGGAGACCACCACTTGACCTTTGCCAGCACTACCCATGAGCTCAATGTCCCTTCTCCTTCCTCTGTGCTTGCCTTCATTAGATATCTTGGTTGAGAATTTAGGTGCTGAGAGGCGGGACACACACACACACACATTCACACACACACACCCCTCCAACTGACAGCAAGAAGCTTGCCAGCACTAAGATTTAGCATCATGTAAGGAGAAAGAAAGAAAGAAAGAAAGAAAGAAAGCAGAGGGAGGAACAGGAAGGAGAAAAAGAAGGGAAAAGGAAATAAACCTCATTGGTGAAAGTTAAGCTTTTTTCCAATAAGTCAGTGGGCAGATTGCTAAGCTATGGGAAAGTGGAACAGCCCGTGCTCCCTAAGAGGAGCTGGGGTTGGGAGACAAATGTCATTATTCACGTTGCTCTCCCTCTGGGGCAGCCAGAGCTCAAGCTGGGCCCTGGGTTGTGGGGGAGGGACAGAAAGCTGCTGCACCTCCCAGAAGGGCACTGGGTTCAAACCCTGGAGCGCTATGGGCAGGAGAAAGAGGCTTGGAGACTTTGCCTCTGTGAGCAGGGATGGGAGGACAGCGCTGGGCCTGTGGTGCCTCTGCTGTTCCTCACTGAGGCTGCAGGCGCAGGAGACCTGCCTCTGTCGCTGTGCTCCAGGGCTATCGCACAACACTGCTGCCACTGAGGGTAGAGGTTCTGAGGAGTCTTCCAGTGCATGTCTAGGACGCGGATTTGTCTGCATCTCTGCCATTCCAGCTTTGCCTTGGGTAACCAAAAGAGCTTTTGCTCATCCATATCCAAGACTTCACCACCACCACTTGACCTGTAGCTTCACAAATCAGTTAGTGGGGAAGAGAGTCACCTCACAGCAAAGCTCAGGAGCAGGCGGTTCACATAGTGCTTCCCGAGGAGGTCTTGAATGAGTAACTTCCCCACTGGAAATGTGAAAGTAAAGCAACATGGACCATGTTCCCAGGCTGGGCTCTGTGACCGGGACTCCTTATTGCTCAGTGCTGGTCCCTGCAGGAGCTCCTGTGTGCTGGATAATAACTGTTGAGCGCCACAAATCTTGGGGCAGCCACATCCAGCCTCGAAGCTTCTCCTATATGCACATGTCTAGTCTCTGCCACCCCCATTGGAAAGGAGAAGGAAGAAGTATGAATTGAACCCTAAAAGGATGGGAAGGTGTGGGGGTGGCAAGAAATAGGGAAACCAGAGGAAGGAAAGCCAGGGCCCTGGGATTGCTATGTGGTTGGTCCGAGAGGGTGGGTGGAGAAGTCAAGAGGTAAGTGAGGTGTGCAGCTGCTGCGAAGGGCAGTATGGCAGTGCCTGAAATAATGGAAAATACAAATCCGCCGGGCGTGGTGGCTCACGCCTGTAACCCCAGCACTCGGGAGGCTGAGGCAGGAGGATTGGTGCAAGTTCGAGACCAGCCTGGGCTACAAAAGTGAGCTCAAGGCCAGCCTCAACTGCATAGC
>PVJA010040190.1:0-18658 GCA_004027025.1 Myocastor coypus | reverse complement strand
CCTGCACCGCCCAGCCCTGTCTGGCTTCCTGTAATATTTCTACCCAACTCACAGCACACATGCTGCCAGCACCTCACGCTTAGGAGTACACGTGTCCTAAGAGCATTACAGCGGATCCTCCCGAAGCCGCTGGTACCCTCCTCACGTGATAGGAAAACAGACACACACAGACAAAAATGTGCAGGCAACAACTGCGATTACCACTTCTACTACCCGGGTTCCAGGGGCTGTGTGCTTAAGGCCGAAAGCTGGGGTAGGCTTTATATTTGCAGAGCCTTGAACGACATGCAGGACTTGTGCGGGGAAACGCTGAGCAGGGGAGCTGCATGCCAGGGAGGGACGCAAGCGGACGCAAGAGCCATCGCCGGGCTTCTGGGGAGTTGGGAACGTGGGCAGCGCAGGACCCCAGCGACCTAGCGCTGCCTCGAGGGCGGCGCTTTCTCCTTCAGGACTCCGGGCCGAACTCGATGCGAGGGGCTCCCACGAGAAGCTACAGCCCCAGGGCATCCCCTGTGACCCAATGGTGTCCCCCGTGAGGACACCGAGACGACCCCCCACCCCAGGCTCAGGAAAATGCCCGGCAAGTGTCCTTTCCAGTCGCCCTTCATTTTCGATGCAACCCGGGGAGCGCACTGACAAGAGTTACCACCGCCCGGCCCTAGACCCCAGACAGTAGGACAGCCAGAGGTCCTTGCCCTCCGGCCCTGGTCTGACCCTGCTCTCTCTCGCGCCCGTCCTAACCCCAGCACACACCATGCGGCCCCCCACCTGACTCCGGGACTCGCGCCAGAGCTACCCAGCAGGCTGCGCGGCCCTGACCTGATTAGAACCGCGGAGGCGGCGGGCGTGGCCAATGAGCGGCAGGCGCGCTGCTGCGGCAGCCAATGAGCTCCTTCTGCTGCCGCCCCGCCCCGCCCAGCTGGAGCCAATTTGTCGGCCTCCGGGGAACCGTGTCTATTTTGGGAAACTGCGGCAGCTGTAGCTGGGGCGGCGGGAGCTGCGGGGTTGGGGCTCGGGGTCTCCGCGGGCTGCGGGCGGGTCCAGCCTCCGCAGCGCCCAACGCGGCCCATCCGCCGAAGCCCGCCCCTTCCTAGCGGTAGCCCCCTTGCAGCGAATTGTGTAACGCTCGGCTCTTCCCGTCTGTGGACAGCCGCAGTGTCCTCCGAGTCGCCTTTTCTCTTCTCCACTCCAGGACACCTCCCCTAACCCAAGTTCTGGGCTCCCGGGGCGCTCTGCGTTCCCGCAACGAAAGTGCCTTCGCCCGTCGCCCTGCTCCCTTGTCGTTTTGGGCCCTTATTTCCGGTTTTCTCCACTAAAATTTTTAAATCTTTGGGAGAGTACCTGGCCTTATAAAAACTACAGCGCTATTTCTTCAACGAAACGTTAAGCCGAATTGTTAAGTATTATCAACAACAAAAGTACAACTCTTCGGAAAGGAGCGGAGAAGGAATGTCCAGCCCCGACTCGAGAGTGCTCAGGCACTGTTAGGAACCCGTTTAGGGCCTGTAGAAGCACCCTAGATCTCACTTGTTTCGGTTTCCAGTATGGTTGTACGTATTTGCTTTTATTTTTCCAGCCTTATCCTTTGCTTGCTTGTTCAACTCAAGCCTGACCCTCTGTGTGTAAGGTTGACCTGCGAGGGCTGTGTGGACAGGTTCCTGTACCCCTGCTTTCCACGAGCCTCGTCCAGTGAGAAACAAGGCAGCTCTGAAGAAAGCAGCAACCACCACTAGGCTGGGGTATCGTCCCTGGAAGTCCCTGGCGCCCTCTGTGGAAACTGGCAAGCGCATCTGAGTCCTCCCTGAGATCTTACCTCCTTTTGCATGGAGACTTCTCTGAGTTCTAGAACCAAACCCTCACGTAGCCTCTTCGTGTATTTATTCATCCATTTGGGGAGTATCTGGCATGCGCTGCAGCCTGTTTTCTAAAAACCCTCTTCTCCACAGGTAACCAGACAGATATCCATCCGCCTCCCATCTCAGCAATTGGCCCAGCCAAGTAAGCTGCTGAGGAAGACATCTTTGCTAAGAACTGGCATTGGTATGCAGTGGGTAAGGCCATTTTCATTAGAATAGGCAGATTCAGCTATAAAGCACTTGTCTTCACCCATCTACGTGAAGAAGCAGAAGTTGACACTTAAAGAGAATAATTTAGAGTCAGAGAACAGAGGGAAGCAGAAATGAAAGATCATGTCTACAGAGCAAAAGCCTGATATAATAGCTGCCCTAATTTTGTGAGCCTCAGAGGTCCAGCTGCATTCTTGCTCTTAGATTCTGGGAAATAACCATACAGCCTTCTCATAAACTTTCTTTTTTCTTGCTTAAAGCTATTTTAAATGCCTTTGTTTTGTGCTTGTAACCCACGAGTCCTAAGCCACTGATGTAGCATCTCCCTTAGCACCTCCAGAAACATCACACGCGCGCGCGTGCACACGCATACACACACGCGCACGCACGCACGCACACACGCACGCACGCACACGCACACACACACAGCCATACCCCATGCACTCACAGCATCAGAATGAGTTCTTTTTCGCAGATTAACAAGCCCATTTTGCTGTCAGGATTGGTGGCGGTGGTGGCGGTGGTGGCGGTGGTGGCCCTGGCAGCTTGGCTTGGTTTGATTTGGTTTTGCGAGGTCCTCTGCCCTCAGCCCTTCATCTTCCTGGTGCTGTCCTATTTGTGTTTCACTGGTGCTGTTGTTCCTCAAAAGATTGAGCTAATCGTACTCCAGTTCCTTTCACACCAACACTGGTGCCCACAAATGATGACACTTTTGATTTATTTATATCCCTCATCTCACCTCCACTTCCTTTTCCTCCATATGGTAGGCAGTTTTGTAGCGTGCTTAATGTATGTATGGCTTATGTGTTTGCGCAACATAGTTGTTTCGGATGCCTGCATTTTTAAATGTGCTTCAAAGCAACTAGTTCCCTGTCTCATTCTGCTTTGGCCTTTTTCACCCAGCACAGCTCACAGCTCCTTCAGCCTCGCCCACTTTGCAAGATATGGACATTTGCCCCAGCTTTTCCCGCTTTGACCCTTAGTGGGACTACCTTGCGCCCATCCGCGCTCCCACTCAGCTCCCCGAGCCCTCCTAGCCCTGCTACTCCGCAGGCCTGCCCTGCATATCCTCATTTTAGTCCACTCTGGGCTTAGGAATCTCTGGGCTACTGCATATGATACTGATGTACCTAAGTAATGCCGGACTGCTTTCCAAAAATGGAAAGCGCAGCAGTGTGAGCGGCTGGATCTCTGCATACTACAACACTGGTAATTCTGTGGCCTTCTCATTTTTGCGGGCTTCATGGGTGCACAGGGATAGCTCACTAGTGGCCTAGTTTGCATTTTTAGTACTCGTGATTTTACTCAAATTTCCATACATTCCTAAGCTTTTCTCCTCCCCAGCCAGTTGCCAGTGTAGGGCCTTTGTTCCCTTTTCTCCTAGTGGGTTTCTGTCTTGCTCCTGTTCATCTGCAGGACTTGCCTGTATTTTCTAGAAATACAGCATTCCCTTGTCTTAGCCAAAGCAGGTATTTTCCCCATTCTTCGTTCTGCGTGTTAACTTTGTCCATGCCGCCCTTTGTGGAACAGAAATCCTTAGCTGGCCTCAGGGTCCTCAGTGTCAGGTCCAGGCACCACCGCTGGGCCATCCTGCCATCTCCAAGTCTGCGTCCACCGACCACATCCCCCTGGCTGTTTCCCCCACTCCTCTTCACTGCCTCCCCCTGCATCGTTTTCCTGTCCTTGAGACTTTCCCACTTAGAGATTCAAACTACCCGTCCTGTAGCGTAACTGCCTGAAGGCGCCTTCTTATATCCTTGGACACGCATCCTGCTTGCCTATCCAGAGTTCAGCAGCCCGGCTGCTCGCAAGATGTTCCGCTCTCGCCTTGTACTGGGCAGTTACGTCTGCTTGGGACAGAGTTAGCATCAGAGCAGGCATCTCTGCCACACCCACTTCCGCGGGGTGACGTGTTCATTAAGTTAACTCCCCCTGTTATCTCAATTTCACTATTTGTCTCCTGAGATTTGTTAATCCAGTTCTCCTGTTTTGGTTGCCTGTGTCACATTTGGACAGTGTCACTTCTTGTTGTCCACCTCCTTATCTATACCCAAATGATTCCTTTCCTGCTTCTGATGTGACAGATATAAAAATACCCTAGAAGACTTTATTCAGAATGTAAGGTGCGCCTTTTTCCTATCGTTGTCCTTCGCTTTTATTTTACTTATTTTCTTTTCCTCCCACCCTTCCTCTGCTCCTGACCCCTTTCTTCCTTCTTTCCTTCCTGAATTTTGCCAATGTCAGAGGCAGGGGCTAACTTCCTACAGATCATGTCAAAGAAACCGCTTTGGTCTCCCAGCAGGCTCTCCACAGACTCGCGGCCTGCGTCCCTCCACCGGAAGCCTCTTCCCAGCTGCTCGCCAGAACCTGATTCTGTAATTGACAGTTAAGGACGGAGCTGACCTGCTTTCACTGCCATGTTCCCAGCCTGAGCCGCACCCTCCTGGGTTTCTGTATACCAGTACAATTTTACTTTTCTCCTTGTATAAAACCCCCACATCTATTTTACATTACCTGCCCTTTGTGCGCTGGTGTAGGATCACAGGTGGTTAATTTACCTGGTATCTCTGTACTGTTGCCACACCGTCACTTTTTACTTACGATTCCAGATGTTGCCCCTGCTGGTGCTTTCCTCCCAGTGCCATCTGGGCTGTCGTCTGTAGCACAACATGTCACGGGTTTTCTGACCTTAACATCTCCATCTCCATTTACTGTTTCTTTCCTACAGCGCACACACCTGCTCTCGAGTATGCACTAAGCCCATTTGCAAATTGTAACGTCCTCAATCAGGTGGCCAGGCTCGGAGAAGACAAATTTCCCCTCGACTCTTCCACCTCGTTGAAGAACACATGCTCTCGCTGGTGGCCTCTGCGCCCCTTGTGGCGGGGCCACCGCCCCTGCGTCTGCTCCAGAGCCTTCCAGGAGCCACAGCAGGTGGCTGGCCACACGCGTCAGCAGCTCAGCCTGGCCCGCTTCTCTCCTCTGATGCCATTTTCAGCCACGCTTATAAGACCTGTTTGCCTGTTATGAGAGGAATTTTGACTCTTCCCTCTGAGCATGCTGTAACCATTTATAGCAGAGCGCAGCGCAGAAACAGTCATGGAAAAGTCAGCAGCATGGGGAACTTAGGCCCAAGGTTCTGTTTTCAACACTGTGAGTTACCGCACAGCCTTGAGCGTGTTACCCATCCGTGTCCGTAATCACGCCCAATGACATAACAGTATTCCTTGGCTGAACTCTTTGAAATAAACTATAATTTTTTAAAAAAATTTTTTGTTTGTTTCAGGACTTCTGTTTGTTTGTTTATTTATGTATATGGCTGGCTCAGCCTGCCCTGAGGGCAGGGCTGGCACAGCATGTGGTGCCAGGGATCAAACTGCGGTCCCTGCAGCTGCCTAAGCTTTCTTAAGCAGGCGCTTTAGACCACTGAGCCATCCTGCTGGGCCCCATGAAATAAACTATAATTTTAAATAAAAGAGTTGGGGTAAAAATAAGTCACCCTCACTTAAGAGACCAAATGGGAGAGGATGTATTTTTCTCAAGATACGAGAAAGCATTTGATTTTGAGATATATATATATATACACACACACACACACATACTGGAGTAAGCAGGGAAGAGGAAGAGCTTAAGTAAACCATGGAGTAGAGGAGCGTGGAACTTTCCTGGTGATTGCTGTCCCCTTCCTCTGCTCTCTGCACCCCATTTTTTTTTATTCAACTCTACAACGAAAGACTTTAAGTGGTAATAGCATTACGTTTCCTGTTAAACCAATGGAAATGTTATTTTGCCTATGTTAGAGATGCTAAGGAGCTGCACCAGGGTGGCCTGCACAGGCCCAGGGACCTGGATGCAGAAGGAAACACGGGGAGCTCAACCACAGAAGGTGGCAGAAAGCGCACGGATTGCTACAGACGCCGCAGACATCTCCCATTTGGGAATGGGGAATCCGGGTCAAATGTAATCAGACCCCTAACAGACATGTCTAACAGACGTCTGAGTTACACAAAAAATAGCTGTGCAGTTACCACCAAGTTTCCTTTGGGCAATAAATCTGTTGAAGATCCTAAAAGATGACAATCTTTTTTTTAATTCTCAATTTTTTTTTTTTTTTTTTTTTTTTTTTGGTCTTTTTGAGACAGGGTCTCACTATGCAGTTCAGGCTGGCCTTGAGCTCACTTGTGTAGCCCAGGCTGGTCTCGAACTCGCACCAATCCTCCTGCCTCAGCCTCCCGAGTGCTGGGATTACAGGCGTGCGCCACCACGCCTGGCCCTTAATTCTCAACTCTTAAGATTTAAAATTATTTATTGATATCCTTAAATAGCAGTTAAACACACTTCTGTTCACTGTTGGAAAGATCTCTTGCTACTGACTTCATAGATGACAGCCACAGCCTTCCCACCTGTGCCAACATCTGTGGAATGGGTTCGATCCTGTAACTGCTAGCAGATCGCAGCACCTGGGCAGGCAGCTGCTCAGCTACACCCATTACGCAAGTGGCTCGATCAAGCTCTACAGCCCATGAAGTTTTGGTTCCTCGCCCATCTTAAGGACCCTTTTCAAGGATTACCAATTCTGCTTGCTCCCTGAACAGCACCTGGCACCATCAAAAATCCAAAAATTCCAGTGTTACACCTTGCAGTGTAGATACTGCAGCCTGGAGGAAGTTCCCAGAGATGCTTCTGGAGAATTTAGCTAAGCACAGCCAGAGCATAGAAATGCAGGAAAAACTGCAGACCCCACCCAGGTCAGTGAGTGATTCTGAGGCACCGGTCATGTGAAGAAATAAGACTGCAGTGACTGCCAGTCACGTCCGTGGCCACAGTGGTGACGCTCAAGGCTCTATTTCTAAAAACACCAAACAGAGCTCTGAAAATAAGATCGAAATTTTAGGATGTGACAAGAAATTGTAGTGGTCTCTAAGTGGCAGCCTTTCCTTTCCAAGTGGCACCTAAGTGGTGCTGTGCCACAGCCTCTGTGGCACTTCAGTCACCAGAAGGGAAGCCCTCTCGGGGACTAGGAGTAGGATAAAGGGAGCAACAAAGGCATGTGAGGAACAAGAGAAGTAAGGCGATGCAGAGTCACTGTCCCCAACACAGGTGCAAAACGTTTTGGACACTGAGTGGAAGAAGAAAAGACATGAGGAAAGGTTCAAGGACGGAAAGGCACCAAAGAGCCCAGGAGAACCAGCAGGATTCCAATCGATGCCAGAGACAGGGATGAACAGGACAGTGGAGAGAATGCCGAGCACCCAAGGCAGACAGTGAGGGGCATCCTGGGGAAGGGGCAAGCAGCATATTCTGACGCTAGCCTTTGCCATCCCTTTTGGCTTCAGAGACCCCTTTAAGAAGTTGAAGAGGCTCAGGGCCAGCAAGATAGTTCAGTGGACTAAGCACCTGCTTAGGCAAACACGGACCTGGATTCGATCCCTGGCACCACATGCCACACTGGCCCCACTCCCAAGCACAGTGAGCCACCCACGGAGTCTGGATGTGGTGGCACACACCTGTATTCCCAGCTCTGGGGAGGCTGAACACAGGAGGGTCACTATGAGTCTGAGCTCCGTAGTGAGATCCTGTACCAAATACATTTAAGAATAATTTTTTTTTTAGGAAGCTGGGCATGTTGGCACATGACTGTAATCCCAGTACCCAGTATGGTCACCCTGGGCTGCATGGTGAGTTCAAGGCCCACCTGAACCACACAGCAAGATCCTTCTTAGAACCAAACCTAGCAAGACTGTTCCTAGAACCAAAAAATGCAAATTAATAATGAAAAGGGCTTTTCACACTATTTCTATTCAGGGGTTGCTTGAGAGACGGAAAAGAGACCAGAACAACGGGGGAAGAAGTGGCCTTTCTAGGCACCATGCGAGAGCTCAGCGAGTGTGATCCAGGCTGCAGAAGAGCCCTTTCTAGAGGAGAGACCTACACGTGCTGCACGTAGGAAGATGGGGAGAGACAGCACCGCGG
This sequence comes from Myocastor coypus, assembly GCA_004027025.1. Lineage (NCBI taxonomy): Eukaryota > Metazoa > Chordata > Mammalia > Rodentia > Myocastoridae > Myocastor > Myocastor coypus. The sequence continues at coordinate 10,619 of PVJA010040190.1, read as the reverse complement.
GTCTGGAGGACCCATCCAGACTGCAGAACCTTTTCTGGACCTGGCCGGGTCTCATGGCTTCTGACCGGCTGGGATGACACAGAAAATGTAGACCCACACAGGGACAAAAGTGTGCAGGGCCTTATTAGAGATGTCTCGGGCTGGACCCTCACCTGCACCAGGTTTCATGTTTAATGCAGGGCGAACCAAAGCACCATGCAGGTCGTGAGAGAAATGGCTGTCCAGGGCTCTGGCTTGGGAAGATTAATCTTTGGATTAGAGGTGCGGAAGGCTGGAGAACCCGGCTCGGAGTTTATTGCAGTTGCCTGTATCTTCGTCAGATACATTCTATTTATTCAGTTTCTCCGCCTTGCTAGCCACCCACCCTCTGGCAGGGAGCCAGGCCTTTTTCTCTCGCAGGCGTTGGGTAGCCTTGCTGAAGTGCCTGTCATAAATTCCCTTCGAAGCTCCCCTTGCAGTGCCTCGGTTCTCCGACAGGTGGCATCATTATCGCATTAGTTACAGGGCAAGGTTCCATACCCACAGTGCTTCCAAGGAGAAAAGCTGTTTTTCTGCGGGAACTCATCTTCTGGGGACAATTTGCACGTGAGAAAGAAATAGCAGCTAGAATAAAGCATTGGGAAACACTGTGTTTCCGCCTCATCTCACCGTGTCCCATCATTCAGTGGCACCCTGCCTGAATGTCTTAGTTGTAAGCATGTAACCAAGGAAAAGTGTTTATGAAAACCTGCCTTTCCAAAGCGAACGACTGTGTGACTTTGAAGAAGTCTACATTGGGGAAGAACTGTGCTTCCTTCTGGGAAACCTTTCAAGTGGCCTGTCTCATTACACTAACCAAGGAGAGACCCTAATCTACAGTGGCCCAAAGAGCGTGCAGAACCGAGACCATGCGCACCTTAGGAAAATCATGACCTCTCTGAGCACGACTTCAGCTGGGCCAGGCAGCAGCTGTGTCTAATTTCTATGAAACCCCCTGTGTTCTCATTCTGAGATTAACTGCTAACCCCTGAGCTGCCCTAAAGGGATGACCAGCGAGAGGGCAGCGCACAGGCCATGCAGGCAGCCGTGGTGGGCACAAGCGCAGTGCAGGCTGCAAGCAGTCTCCTCCCCGCCTCCCCCTAGCAGTGGGCTGGCGAACCCTGAGCAGCTGCGGACTTGGGATCAATTGAGGCCGGCCCTTCAGCATGTGATGTGCATGAACAGAATTTGAATTTCTTGAAATCAGATGCATACGTGAGACTGAGTGCAGTGTGAACACTGGCACAGCTCTCACAGGTGAGGGCACTGCAAGTGTCAGGCTCAAGCAGGACCGTTTGTTCTGGGCTGTTTTTTATATTAAAGAACTGCAAGGCCAAAAATGCCCTTGGGCTCGGTGGTTCTTAATTCTTACCTCGTAAGAAGCAGAAACAATGGACTGTCTCTCCAGACGGTATACACACTTACACAACTTTGCAGTCGATTTCAAAGGCTGTGGCCCCTGAATTTTAGTAGTGATCTTTGCCCTCAAGTCCCCAGTTGGAAAACCCAGCCAAAACTCACATCAGGAGCACTGCAAAAAGGAAACAGAGGCTGGGAGGGAAGAGGAGGGGACATATGCAGGGGGACCGGGGCCCAGGCCCTGTGAGACACTGGTGTTGGAGACTGAAGAAAGCTCTCTCTGGGGAGGTACCTCTGAGAGGCCCTGCATTAAGGAACTAGGGGAAATTTAGAGAGTGAGGATAGAAAGAGCAACCAAAATGGAGTCCAGGGGGGCTGGGGAGATAGCTCAGTAGATAAGTGCTTACCTGACAAGCTCAAGGCCCTGAGTTCAACCCCCAGTCCCACAAAAAAGGAGGCCAGTGAGGGCGGCCCTGTGTCTGGGAATACCCAGAGCATCGGGTTCTCCCTCAGGGGCAGGTAGGGGCAGCCATCTTGCTGGTGTTACTGGTATGTCACTGCTCACGGAACTCTGAGAAAGGTCACTACCCTTTCTGCACAGCAATTTTGGGTCCTAACTAAGAAGCTAAAAAGTAAATTGAGATTATTTCTTTTTGGAAACTGAGTCTCCGTTGAAGATCCAAGGGGCACCATTAGCAGTGTCTCTCATACTGAGAGCTCTCTAAATCAGACAGCTCGGACAGGTGTCGGTCCGAGTCCCAGCTTGTCAAGTTCAGTCTGTGACCTTGAGCAAGCCTTGGGTCTATTTCTGAACTCTTGAAAGTAATAACGTTGCCCACAGATACAACCTGGCCTGTAGTAGATCCTCAACAGTGGAGGATCGCTATTGTTCCTATTGGGGCTGAGTGCTAGAACTGTGATGGGACCCTTTCCTCTCCCAGCCCTCAGCTTCACACCTCAGGCTCTGCACTCGGGCTCCTCCCTAGGGCCCCAGGATGCGCGGCCGACCGCCGTACAGCTCAGAGCCCCCGGCTGTCCTGGCAATGCTGGGCTGGGTCCTCACATGTTTTGGTCCATAAGCTATATGACACTTAAGAAAAAAACACTTGTGCTAAGTTTGTAAATCTCACCATTCCTGTTTCCTTACCGTGAGAGGCAAGGGCTCTTCAGATAGGCAAAGGGTGTATTAAGAGTGCTTCTAGAACCTTCCCAGGTTTGGTTTGGTTTGCCCGGAGAAGCCAGTCACCAACCACGCCATCTCAGTCTATTTTATATTTTAACAATCTTTCCTAGAGGGTCTTAAATATTTCCCTCCACAAAACTTTTTAGCCCTATTGTATACATCAATTAAGTGTTGGAACTGAAATTCGAACCCAGATCTGTGCCTCGGATGCTGTTTCCCCCTCTCTGCAACAAGCAACAGCAAGTGTATGCACACAGGCGGGCAAGTGGGCGGGCGGGTGTGCGCACACACACGCACGCACGCGTGCGCACACACACACACCATCCTTGCTTATTCTGCTCTCAAATTTTGTTCTGGGAAAACCTCAGGAAATCTCCATTGCTCAACGGAGCAGCCCAGAGTTGATGTCAATCTCTGCTCTCTGGGGAACACTTCACCGGCATCCTCCACTAGGGGCCTTAGGCAGTTATTGTGGTTGCCTTTATGATGTGTCACTCCCAGAAATCCTGGGCAATCCCTCCAGAACAAGGGCCCCCACTCCCCTTTCCATGAGCAGGCGTCCTGCCTGCCTGCCTGCCCTCCCAGAGCTTGCATTTAGAAATCGTCCCCCAGGGAGCAGACACTTGACAAGAAATCTCTTGCATGCATGGCATGCCGGCTATTATTAGCCTGGGAATCCCAACACATAGCCTCTCCTGCCCCTATCCAGCTTGAGATCAAGGTCCAGGGCAGAAGACAAAGCAGGCAGAGTTTGCAGTGCCTGTCCCAGCCGGGGCAGGGACAGCCAAGTCCCTAGAAGTGCAGCAAGTAGACAGGCGGGAAGTCCCTACCTTTCCCACTAAAGCCTGGCCCATGCAATGTGCCCAGGAGCCCCCCTGACACCCCCTTAGTACCAGTCAGCGAGAGGGAAGATGACGCCTTTTTATTAAGGTTAATACTAAGAAAAGCACTGAGCAGGAATACACAAAAGAGGGGGAAGGGCACACAAAGTCACCACTTGAGAAGGTAGGAGGGAGGCACATCATTAAGGAACCTCAGGACAGCCACATGCTCCATGCCCTGGTGGGAAGCAGGGAAAGGCAGAGGAGAGAGGAGAGCGCCATTATAGCCTGGGGTCCTCAGAAGAGTCTGAAATCCCCGGGAACCTAACACCAGAGCCCCGAGCCCTGCCCTTCAGGGCTCACATACTACTGCACAATTGGACACACAACACACACACACAAGACATTAAGGAGGCGACACCGAGAGGCAGCGGGCAGGGACCAATTGACAGAAAAAAAAGGAACTGAAGTTAAGCAGGTATAGTCAGGAGAGACAGTTTTTGGCGGACGCCCCCAAGAGTCCCTCAAACGTCCCCTAAATCTGGGCCGCTGCTGAGCACCCGAGTCTCTGCCTGTGGGAGGGGCTCTTTGTTCTCTCGGCCCCAGCGAGCGGAAAAGGTTCCCAGAGGAAGTCGGCGGCACGGCAGGGTCCGCTCGGCATGCAGAGTCCTAGAGGTTGAGCTACGTTGTCTTCGTGCACATTCGCAGCCAGCGCCTCCCAACCCTGGAACCCCCAGACCCCATTCACCCAGATTCCCGTGGCCGCAGTTCCCTCAAGTTTCCTTTACCAATCAGCAGCCGCAGAGGTCTGTGAGGGGGAGCGGCTTCTGCAGAGCGCTGAATATCCTGGGTTTCAGCAGAAGGGTAAATCTCCTGTTGCCAGAACAGAATACCCCCCATTCCTTAATTTGTCGGCAATCATTAGAGATTATTTGCCATAACCCTAGATAAGTCCTTTTTCAGAATAGAAAAAGCAGATTTTATTTACATAATTCAGGGTTTCTCCTGTTACCTGGGGAGAGGGGAAGGGCGGGGAAGGGGACGGTGGAGTCCGGGGATGGGCACGTCCTTTCCCGGAACCTCACCTTTGTCCAGTTCGCTATTGTTGGGCAAAAGAATTCCCGACGCTCCGAGTCTTTCGCCCTCCAGACTCTGCCCTACACGTGGGGCAGCTGGGGGAGCGAAGCTTGAGCCCCTCGGCCATGCACTCCGAAGCCCAAACCAGCCCGGGAAGTGAGTGTGCCCGCAGCGCCCTCACGGGGAGGCCGCGCCCTCCAGCTGCAGCAGGGTAATGTCAGGCAGGTCGAGGGGCTCCACAAGTGGCCCGTCTCCCCCCAGGAGACCAGCACGGGGGCTCGTGGCGCGCTCGCGGTGGCTGGTGGGTGTGGCGGGGCTGGGCACCTCTTTCTCCTCGTTGTCGCCGTCCCGCTCGTCCTCGGGATCGAGACCCAGCGAGCCTCCGTCCTCGGCTCCAGGCGAAGGCGCCTCGGGATCCGGGGCAGTCCCGGAGAAGCTCCCCTTGCCGCCGACCACGCCCAGGCCGCCCTGGCGGGGCGCCGTGGTCATGATCTGGCACATGGAGACGATGGCCCGCTGGTTGGCGCACACGTCGTCCGAGAGCACCTGGATGTGCGAGGCCTGCTCGTCCAGGGCCCCGCGCATGGCCCGCACGTCCTCGAACAGGGCCTGCAGCTGGGCCTTGAGGTGCTCCATCAGCTCCTTCATGCCGCCGTTGTACTCCCCGGAGAGCACGTCCCCGACTGCCGCCACGGCCGACACCTCCAGGGGCGCAGGCACGTCGCCGCCGTCCTTGGTCCTGAGCTCCAGCAGCGCGTCCTCCATTGGGTGCACCGAGGGCTGCGCCCGGGGGCGTCCCGGGCAGCGCCGAGCAGCCGGGCGCAGGAGGTGCCCGCGGGCGCGGGGCCGGGCGGGGCCGGGCGGGGCGGACAGACGGAGCGCGCGGGCAGGGCGGCGGGGGACGCGCGAGGCGGCGGGACAGCGCCGGCCAGTCCCGGGCCAGGTGTCGGACTCGCCCCGGCCAGAGCGCCCTTCCTGCCCGCCGCACCCCGGACCGCGCCCGTCCGTGCCCTCCCGCACCGCGAGCGAAAAGCGCCCGCCGGCCGGCCCGGATCGCAAGAGGCGCCGCCGCGGAGCCCGGGGGAGGCCGAGGCCGCAGCGCGTCGGACCCGGGACTCCCCGGCCACGAACCGGCGGCAGCGCTCGCGAGGTAGGAGGAGCGCCGGGGCGGGTCTCCCCGCCGCGCCGCGGAGGCTCCTCCGTTTCCAAGGCGACGCACGGCACGTCAGTGACGTGTGTCTCCATGGTAACCAGGAAGTGGAACACAGAGCGGGAGGTTGGTGTGGAGGCTGCCGCAGGCGCTGGCGTCCGGGCTCGGGCTGGGGCGGGGACACCGCCGCAGCCTCGGCGGAGGCTGGGACTCAGAGCCCGCCCGGCTGCAGGACGGCCAGGCGGCGGGAGGGGGGATGCAGCCGGAGGCCGAGAGCGCGGACTGAGGCGGCGTCCGGCTCCCTAACCCCTAGGGGTCCGCAGAAAGGCGGGGAGGGCGGAAGGGTCGAGGCTGCGGTCTCAGACTCGAGCCGGCCCCGCCGGGTCAGACCGTGCGCATCCCGGGCGGGGCCGGCGGGGCCTCTCCCTCGGCCTCTGCAGTGACCCAGCCTGCTGGCCATCGAGAACACCCGAAGCCCGGAAGAACAGATTCTCTCCCGGGGGACCTGGCAGCTCCTACCCAGGCAGGGCACAGGAGTTTGTCCAGGATGGAGAGGCCGAGCACTCAACTTCTGAAAACGAAAGCGTCTCCCCAGCGCCCTCCATCACGGAATCCCCTGCACCTAAAATAGTGCCTGGCACGTAGGTAGGAGTTGGTAGATGCTTAGCGCGTTTGTTGAATAAATACTCTTAACAAAAAACAAGTTCCATCTCGTCTTTCAGAACCCTCCGCCCCACGTGAAAGACCTGGATTCCATTTCCTTTCTGCCACATACAGATTCAGAGACCTCAACTAAACCATTGTCCTGGTCCTGGGAAGTCGGGTGGAGCAATTACAGTGTCGTTTCTCACTGAGAAACATTAACATCTCCTCACAGTTGAAAGGATGAACTGTTGACAATCACAATCGCCAGCGGGAGTAGCCAGGACAGTGTGTGAGAGGGCCCCTTGCTCAGACACTGACTGGGTGCCCCAGCCTTTGTGACTTCCTCTTGCCTTGTTTGAAGGGTAGGCCAGGAGTCACACAGGACACAGAGGAAGCCGTCACCCTGTGGGTAATAGCATACTAATTTATAACCACCTTAGTGAATGAGCAAAGCCCAGGGATGGAACACCAAAATTAAAGTTTACAAGAAAAAGTGTGTTACCTCGGGCTTCCCTGGCTGTGCGCTCTGGTGCCAGAGTATGACTGGCCCGGGGACGATTCTGCCACTGAAGAACTGTTGGGCCTATCCCTGTCTCACTGCTGTGAAAACAAAAGGAAGCTGGGAATATCCTAAGTATCCAACAGCAGAACGTTCAAGTAAATACTGTTAAGGCATTAGGCACCTATCAGAAATTTAAAATAAAATTTAAAACCAACTTAAAATGAATCACCATCCTGTCTGCTTGCTCCTTCCTTCCACTGTCCTGTGAACTTCAGCAGGCTCACCGTGGGTACCGCTGCAGCCTCTGCCCTGTGCCCATGCGTGCTTAACAGGCTTCAGGCTGTTCCTTATGCTCCAGCTCAGAAGACAGACGTCGGGGGGGTTGCTTGGTATCCAGCCAAAGTGGGCTGGTATTCAAATATTGGAAGACTTGAATCGGAGGCAGGAGACGTACAAAGGGTTGATCATGCAGAGCATAAACACCTGATCATACTACAGCAAACGCATTCTCAGGACCTGCAGGTCCCACCCTCCTGCCTGTCCTTCCCAGGGGAGCCCTGCTGTGGCCAGGAGAGAGACCCACACGGTTTTCAGGACTTCTACCTGAATTCATTTCTTCACACCATTGACCAACCCTTGCCATAGGAAATTTTGTCTTGCCGGCTCTCTTACTGTACCTCCAGTGGGAGCCTGCCTTGTCTGTAAAGTGTGCTCCTGTATGAAGCCTTCACTCTCTTCATCCCTTAAGCTTGCATTAAACACAGCCCTCATAGAGCAGGAGCTGGGTTATGCCATCACACAAGGCCCTTGCTAAGGATACCACGTGTCAAGGCTCTGCACATCAGATTACATCACGTCACCCAGAGGTGCTGGCATGCACTGGCAGAGAGGACAGGCGATCTGAGCTCAGAGGGAGGGCAAGTTACTGGAGACGCACCAAGGTCTATGGGAAACAGGCACAGAGGTCCAGGGGTTGGCTGATCCATTCCAGCTCCAGGTCAGACATTTGAGGGGGTGGGTGGGATCTGGCACTGACCTTGAAAATATAGGGAGGGTGGATGGGAAATGGGGCTGACCTTGAAAATACAGGGAGGACTGGGCGTGTTGGCACACACCTGTAATCCCAGCACTTGGGAGGCTGAGGCAGGAGGATCAGTGCAAGTTCGAGACCAGCCTGGGCTACAAGAGTAAGCTCAAGACCGGCCTAAACTGCATAGCAAGACCCTGTCTCAAAAAGCAAAAATAAAAAAGAAAGCTAATCAAAAAAGAAAGAAAATACGTGGAGGGGGTGGGTGAGATCTGGGGGTGACCTTGAAAATGCAGAGAGGGGTGGGATCTGGGGGTGACCTTGAAAATACATGGAGGGGGTGGGTGGGATCTTGGGGGTGACCTTGAAAATATAAGCAGAGGATGCAGAGTGCATCAGATTTAGAATCAAATCATTTCCAAAATTCTATGCAAAAATTCGACAGGGAAAAATGAATTCTAGGTTAAGGAAAATAAAGGGAACCGCAGTAGAGAGCCAAGCGGAGCCTTGGGCAGCTGCTGGGTGCAGGACCCAGTTCTCTGGAAGCCCAGGCCTTGCTGGGTGGGTCTGGTCCCGAGCACAGTGGGCTGCGCGGTGTGTGCCCACCCAGTCCACTAGAGGATCCGGAGGGATGGCCGCCCAGCCTTTTGCTGCCCCTTATCCTGCCAGTCCGCTTCCTGTTCCTTCATCTAGCTGCCACTGGCCCGTAAGAGCTATCATCCCCCATGATGACCAGATAAAGGTCTCCATCAGATGTACCTAGTCCCAAGTACCCTGGTCTCCCCAAGTTGAGATTCTAAGCAGACCCTGCCACGGGCTTCTCTCCAGGGTCTAGTCATCTCATTTGTATTTTTTTTTTTACAGCTCTGTATTTTTGCTCACTAAATCTGCTCACTTTACAAGATCTAGAGCAGCTAATTCAAACTGCAGTAGTGCCGACAGCACCTTAGTCTAAAATCCCAGATAATGCTTCCAAAATGTGCCTGGAAGCCGCCCTGTCTTGTGACACATCAGCACGATGTCACATTCAAAAGAAACATATCTAGGAGTCAAGAAAGAACTTAAAACAGCTCAGATTTAGCAGTCTCCACGAACACTGCAGAGGGGATGGCCTTTCTAGAGCAAAGCAGAACGTCGCAAGCTTGCCCCGCCTCCTAGTCCACGTTTCGCGCATGGTGCAGCCCTCGCCGCTAGCCTGTCCCTCCCCAGCGCGTCCTCTCAAGCCCAGCCCGAGCCTCCTCGTTCCCTCCCCGCCTCATCTCTTGCGTGGGTTACTTTTCTGTCCCATAGGAAGGAACTCTGACGTGAATGTGCCTGTCCAAGGTACATCAGTCCACGCTTGTTTGGCCTCTTTTGATTGTCCTTCATGCCCCAGTTTGCGCCGGGACAAGGAGCCCTAGTGGCCAATAACTGGGGTTTCTCAGACAGCGAGAAAGGCCTCGAGGCTGGCTGAGCACCCACACTCTATGGGGTCCTCTGTCACGAGGGCTAGACTGGCTCCTGGCTGTCCCGCCTGCTGTAACAGCCAACTGCTCGGCTCATTGTGTGTGTGCGCACGCGCACACACACACACGCACACACAGAAGCGGACGTGTTGACCTGCACTGGGCCCTTCCTGGCCTCTGGCACTGGCAGAGTCCGCAGTGCCACACACACGCCACGAGGCCACATGCTGTCCTCAGGGCCACTCTCCTGCCCTTCACTCTCCCCCGAGATAACTTTACTTAGACCAAAAGTTCCAGGGAACTTTAGACTTCTTGTGCAGCCTCGATTTCCACAGAGAATAATCCTTCGTTCCAATGAAACTTTCCTGTCTGCTCGCACTGCGGGGGACTCTCCTATGCACGCTGGCCAGGGTGCTTCTCCACTCAGTGCTTACCAGTACTGCACCCTGCACACTGCGACACGGAGGGCTCTGGGCCCAACGTCGCTGGCAGCTGCAGACTCAGGAGCGTTTGGGAGCACCCCCAGTGTGAGGCCCCAGGTGCCCTTCCCAACCCCCGTGTGTGTTTTCTGTCTCCACAAAGTTATCACCCTTGCAAGTGCTCAGCAACCGCTCAGACCCTGCTTGGCCCTCAGAGCCCTGACCTGAGAACATCCGAACGCCCAGTTTAATAGGGGCAACTTTGCCGGACAGATTTCTTCTCATCCATTAGTAGTCCAGATGGAGCTAATTCTGCCCTAGCTATCCAGTCTAAGGTAGGAACTACGGCGGACGTGTCGTAACTTCCATTAAAGAACAATGCACAAGCTTACTGGTCCTCCGCGCTGACCTACGCCCGCTTCCTGGCCCCTCTAACTTGCCACAGCTTAGGGAAGTCTGCCGTTTTCTATCCTTAGCAATTCACACCACGTTGCATCAGTCTCAGTCTTACCAACAGATGTGGTCATGCCGTTTTTCTCAGAGGCCCTAAAAACAGTAGCTGCCTTTAGTAGCCCAAGGACTGAGCGGCTTGGCGGCTGTGGCTTAGCTACCCCTGCATTGGTGCTTTGTCTCTAGTCCACAGACACAAAGGGAGACTGCACTAGACTTTGCCACCACGTGGACCGGGGCTCCAGCTCTCATTCCTGCTGGTGTGCTGCTGCGTGCTTGTGACCCCACCCTTGGCAGCTGTGAGCTCCAGGCCAGTCTAGGGGGCACAATGAGTTCAAGTCCAGCTGGACTACTCAGCTAGATCCTGTCTCCAAAAAATGTAATCCATGTCTTCAAAGAATGGCAGAAGTGCCGGGCGTGGTGGCTCACGCCTGTAATCCCAGCACTCGGGAGGCTGAGGCAGGAGGATCGGTGTGAGTTCGAGACCAGCCTGGGCTACAAAAGTGAGCTCAGGACCAGCCTC
>PVJA010040189.1:5257-18762 GCA_004027025.1 Myocastor coypus | reverse complement strand
GTCTGTTGCTGTCACTTTGCCTCTCTATCCTTGCCCCTCACTGCCCAAGGCCTCTGTCCATGGGCACCATCACCGCCCAGCCCGCCTGGCTTCCTGGTTCTGTCACTGTAGTGGTTGATGCATCGTGTCAACTTGGCTGGATGACTCAGCGGCCCGTCCCCCTGTTGGTAGGAGCCCCGCACTGGGTACAATGGGTTTCTCCCTGGAGCTTGACCAGGGCCTGCCTAGGATATGATTGGCTCCTCCCTAGAGCCGGATCAAGGGCCCATCCTGGGGTATGATTGGTTCCACCCTAGGGCGCAGTGGGCCCATGTCAGAATGCCTGAGCACAAAGGGACTTTTGAAAGGGCTGAAAAGGGAGTCAAGACTTCACTTCGTCGGAGAAGCTTCTGTCTGCGCATTCGGCCTGGACTTCATCATGTGGCTTGCAGCGCAGACTCTTCAGCCCCCAGCTTGGATCTTTCGCTATCCGTCGCAGACTCTTCGGCGTCCATTACAGACACTCCAGTCTTCCATCGCAGACCCATCAGCCGGCAGAGACTTACACGGAGTGCTGCAGTGAAGTCCAGACCTTGGGATTGAATTCTTCAGTCCAGAGCATGCAGATGCCCTCTGCATGTTTTCTCATCTGACTCTGTGACTGACTATTGCAAACCAATCTAATTCCTTATAGATTGCATATTTTGTGTTAATATCCGTCCCTTATATCTATTCTGTTCCTCTAAGTAAAACCCTGACCAATACAGTCACTCACCCTCCAGCCCAGGCGCATGAAGACATCGAGCGAGAACCAGGCGGCCTCACCCCCAGCCATGCAGGATGCCCGTCACCACACAGCCAGACGTTGCCAGCTTGCATCCTGCCTCGGTGTGAGTGCTTTAAGCCCTCCCTGTCTCCATCTTCCAACACAGGTCCAGCAGGATGACGCAGAAGGTGGTGTGGGAAGGACTGGGGGTCCTGCCCCCAGCTCCTCATGGGCAGGAGCCCCTCCCCCTCCTGCCTGACGCCAGAGCTCTTCCTCTGAGACTTCATCCTGTTCTTTAAAGCTGCACGCAGGATGAGGCAGATGAAGGACTTGTGCTTGCTCTCACCCTGCATAGGTCTCCATCCTACACTCTCAGTATCTCCCAAAAGCTATAGGCCCCAGAGAATGCAGCTGTCTCCTCCCAGGGGACTCCCTGAGGACAGCGCAGCTCCTGTCACCAAGACCCCTGGGGGCAAGCCCCTCTCTCACCTCCTCTTCCTCCTCCTCCTAAAAAGAGAGCCCAGGCACAGTCACTACACATTACAAAAGAACTCTTCTAGTTGGTCATGGCAGCCATACTTGGAAGCCAGTCTGTGAGGGAGGCTGAGGCAGGAGGACCCTAAGTTTCTCCATTACAAGTAGCCGAGAACATCATCCATTCTTCACATCACATATGCGTGGATGACATCTGTACGTGGGTGTCACACGCTGCCTTGCCAGCAAGGCAGACGCAACACACAGCTCTTCTTTCAGCGGTTTATTCAGGACCCTTGTACAATCTTGGTTGTCTTTCTTCCTTCTCCCCCAAACATCCGCGGGCTACTGACTAAATACTCCCAATCACCCACTCCCGGTAAGCTACGTGGCACTCAGCGGCAGGTCCACACACGTGGAAGCGAGCCAAGGGTATCAGCCTTGCCCATACATGGTAATGGTTAGCGGCGGAGAGCACTCACCCCCTTGGGGGTGGAAGGCGGAAGCCAGCGCCATCTTTAAGGCGCGGTAGCACGCAGCTCTCCACACGTGGGCAAACGTGACCTGTGCCTAGACCTATTCTTATATTTTTAAATAATTGTTCTAAGTGTTTCAAAGCAATTTTTCTTCCGAAACTGTAGTTTCAGGTGGTCATTCCTGCCACCTTCTTGCACACCCCTTAATTTTCCGCAGGGCAGATTTATACTCTCCAGATGCTGTGGGGCTGTGCTGACATTCCACCTGCCCCGTCTGGCTCTTTGACACGATGGGCTGGAGCTTGAAAGCCGCACCTCTGCTCCATGCGCGGTTCTGCCCCATGCGCAGCTCTGCTCCATACGTGTCTCAGCTACTGGCGGCTGCTTTGTCTCTCGGACATAATTTTCCTTTGATTCACCTGTAATTCTGAAGAATTGGTGCATTTGTATCCGTTTTGAATAAGGCTCCACACAAACGCTTCGTCTGACCGCGGAGCCAAGCCTTTCATTCTCTCTTCTGTGGCCTCGCCTTTCATTCAGGCGTCAAGCTCCGAGCAACTTGGAACCACTGCGCAGGATTCTTTGTACACACAGTTTTGTTTGCTCCAAGTGCCCGCTCCTTGTCGCTGGGGAAAGAAAGGAATGGGACGCGGTGGGGGGAGCAATATATGCCCCTGCGTTTGGGAAGGGAAGGGACAGGCAGGAGCTGCTCCAGCATTTCGCTCTGCCCCTTTGCATTCTGGGACAGCCTTACGCTTATGCTCACTAGGTTTTCAAACAAGCCAGTTCCTTTGAGAAGTATTTCCTAGGCAATATGAAGTATTACTACAAAGCCTAACCCTGTGTATGTGTGTATGTGTGTGTGTGTGTGTGTGTGTGTGCCCCCGTGTGTGACACCATATTCATCAGGGAGGCACCCTGAGCAGTCCTCAACAGAGAGCACAGGGCCGGCCCACTCACTAGGCACTCTGGAGTCCTGCAGCCTGAAGAAGTAGACACACTCGATTTTCTAAAGCCAAACGTATTGAACATCAGCCTTTTCATTTTTTTTTTTTTTTACAAGTCACAAGCTTCTCATCCAGAGCCAGGCTGTGAGGGTGGCTACGAATGGAGGCTTCTGAGTTCCCTTGATGGGGACAGGGTTCTGACAGAGCTGAGTGACTCCCACAGTCCAGTGGGCCCAAGGCTGAGATCTCAACCACCTTCCTGGGACTCTCAAACAACAAAAGCAACCTGCACTCCCAGAGATCAGAGGCGAGGACGCCACTTTTCTCCAGAGGAACACTACCTAAGTACAAGTCACTAAGGGGCACAGCAGGCTGTGGTGTGGATCTGGAGATCACTACTGCCTGAGCCCCAGGCATGGCCCTGGGACAGTGCTCGTGAGTGGTGGTGGAATTCTGGAGGTGGAGTCTCGCAGGACCTTAAGCCATGGGGACTGTGCCCCATAGGGGTCTGGTCCCTAGCCCCTTCCTCTTCCTTCACTGCCACAAGTCCCCTGTCACTACCATCAGCTGACCCCACTCCACACCCCCAGGTGCAAAGCAAGAGGTCCACCCAGTCTTAGACCAGGTAGACATCGACCACGTGTGTTTTCTCACTGAGGGTCTAGGAGGACAGGACAACTTAGGGCAGGGAGACGACTTGAGAAGAGAGATGACTAGAGAACAGGAAGGGGAACTGGGGAGGAGGGAGGGAGGGAGGGAGGGGCTTGGAGGATAGGCAAGGAGGGTACTGCATTACAAATCTACCAACATGACGCAGGGACTAGGGGTTCAATTCCCTGCCTACTGTGCTGGCCCTGCCCTTGGGTCCTCTGAGATGGCAAATGAGACTGGCCGTGTGTAGTGGTTGATACAATGTGTCAACTTGGCTGAATGACTCAGCAGCCCGGTTCCCTGTTGGTGGGAGCCCCACTCTGGGGTACAATTAGTTCTTCCCTGGAGTATCACCAGGTCCTGTCTAGGATATGATTGGATTTCTCCCTAGAACGGGATCAAGGGCCCGTCCTGGGGTATGATTGGTTCCACCCTAGGGCGCAATGAGTCCACCTCAGAATGACTGAGCACAAAAAGACTTTTTAAAGGGCTGAAGGAGGAGTCAACACTTCACTTCGTCGGAGAAGCTTCGGTCTTCACATTCAGACTGGACTTCATCGTCTGGCTTGCAGAGCAGACCCCTCAACCTCCATCTACAGACACTTCAGTCCTCCATTACGGACCCGTCAGCCGACAGAGACTTACATGGAATGCTGCAGTGAAGTCCAGGCCTCAGGATTGAATTCTTCAGTCCGGAGTGTGCAGACGCCCTGTGCGCGCTTCCTCATCTAACTCTGTGGCTATTGTAAGCCAATCTTACAATTTTTTATAGATTGTATATTTGGTGTTAATATCCATTCCTCATATTATATCTATTCTGTTCATCTAAGTAAAACCCTGACCAATATAGCATGGTGACACATGCCTGTGATCCCAGTGCTTGGGAGGCTGAAAAGCAGCAGGATCACTACATATGTGATCTGTGTGATACCCTGTAGACCTGGTACTATTAAAAAAAAAAATAAGAATCTGCCAACATGAGCCCACTATTCTTTCTTTTCTTTCTTTTTTTTTTTTTTTTTAAGTCTCTTATTTACAGGTTCGTGCTACACAACTCAGACTTGTAGCGATCTCCCTGTCTCAGCCTCCCCAGAGCTGGGATTATAGGCATGTTCCACCACGCCCAGTTTTGGGATCAGCACAGTGTGCCCAGAGATCTGGGGCTAGCACGGCTTGTGGTACTAGGGATTAAACCCAAGTGCTTGTGCTTGCCAGGAAGGCACTTAGGCTGCCGAGCTATCTCCCCAGCCCCTGTCATAGCCCACTCTTCTCTATAACTAACACATACTATGAATAAACCATCTTGGACTAGAGCATCCAAAATTGAAAACCAAGATAAACATTTTCTAAGGTGATTACCTCAGGGAGCTCATCCTAGCAATGGAAAACTGACTAATAGACAATTATCTGGAAAGAAAGGTTAGACAAATGCTTTGGTCCTAGCTCATTTACTCAGCCATCTGTACCAATGTCTTTATTTACACATACTGTGGTTGACACATGGTTGTGTTCATGGTAGGGCCTCATTTCCGCTGGATTTAACATGAGAACTTCAGCTCTTCACAGAGGTCCCTGAAGGCCAACAGCATGTCCTTTTCCAACGTGTTAAGCCCACTGACAAGCAAGACGCACATCTCAGAGTGAGTGTTCAGGTGATCGCCCAGGCCCTTATGTCTCTGAAGCATGCTTTTTCCCCACCTGTCCATCTACAGGCGAAAGTTCCATGGAGAGCAGAAAAATTTCCAGATGGACATGAATTTCTATTTAGGCCATTGTTGTAGCAATATAATGTGATATAATAGGCTTCTAATAAAGTCTATTAGAATAGGCTTTCAAAAAAATAACTAACTCTATATTCCATTTGATCCAGCTGCCTTTCTGAAAGAATTAATGACATCAGATTGCAGGCATCCATGCGTACCCAGCACTACGATTCATAGCAGTGGACTGTATGCCCATCAGCAGATGCGTACGTAAAGGAAATGGGATATCTACTCA
The DNA here is from genome assembly GCA_004027025.1 of Myocastor coypus. Classification (NCBI taxonomy): domain Eukaryota; kingdom Metazoa; phylum Chordata; class Mammalia; order Rodentia; family Myocastoridae; genus Myocastor; species Myocastor coypus. Next base: position 13,471 of record PVJA010040189.1, on the reverse strand, counting down.
CAGTGGAGCACTACTCTGCCGTAAAGGATGCATTTGAGAAATCTGCAGGAAAACGGTTGCCCTCAGAGACCATGTTAAGAGGAATATATCAGACACACAAGCTCAAATCTCACATGGCTTCTCTTCTATGAAAAAGCCAGCCCATAAATGACTAACAGGCAGAATAGAAGGTAGTAGTTAGAATCAAAGAGATAGACCTTTTACAAGTGAGAAAGGGCTCAAGAGGTGGGGGAGGGGACAAAAAGAATCAAGGTGTGTGCTCTACATTGACCTACTCTGCACCAGGAATGTAATTATTGGGTACAAGAAACGTGTACTAGTGAGCATTACAATTTGAAAGCATGACAAAGTGACTTTATAAATCACCTATTTCTAAAATGATTGAGGATTTGGGGGGATCTTATGTGTTTTAGTTACCCATTACTGCATTGATTGGAAAAATTCTGTGTAATGTTTTGCTTTCTCAAAGTGCAGGGTTGCAAAGGTCTCTATCCTCCACCATCTGCACTACTTCCCTGACCCACAACTGTCTCATCATCCGTTATTTTTCTATTTCTTCGATGACCCAGGTCAGATTCCTGGAGATGCAGTAACTGGAAGCATCAGGAAGGTAGCACCAGGAACTTCACGCTGAGTGCACGGATTGGGCTGGTTATTCCCACGCTAAGGTTACACTGGTTTGTATTTTAGGGAAGGGTCTACAGGGTGATCAGGGTCTCACTACTAGATCGGACTCATGAACTGGGATTACAGGCCTGTACCACCATGCTCAGTCTCAATTGCCATCTCAGCACACCCTGGGGGCAGGGCCAGCACAGCAGGCCCAGAGATTGAACCTCCAGCCCCTGTGCCTGCTTGCAGACACTTTAATCTGCTGAGCTACTTGGTCAGTCTTTCAGGCAAAACTTCTCTTAACAAGGTACTAATGATAGCTAAAATTGTCCAGAATGATTTTCTACTGATGACATCAACCCCAACAAAAATATTTGTGCACTGTAAGCTTACAGCCCTCCCTCTTCTATAAAGAGCTAGAAGGTAAAATTCCGCCATCAAAGCAATAATGCAGATGCTGCGGGAGCTAAAGAAGCCACCAGGATGCACTCTCAGATAAGGATGCACTCCCGGATAGCAGAGTATGATGGTCGGGCCTTTGCGCACTACACAAACTGGGCTGCCTGGGTTCAAATCCCATTCCCACCACTTAGTAACGAGTGGTTTGGGACAAGCATGGCGTCATTACGATAACTGAAGAGTTAATCAAGAGCAGCCACGGGCACTTAGAGCTCCTATGGCTCCTGCAGCCGTGCTGACGTCATCCTTACAGTCACCACCCCAATCACCTCAGCGGAGTCTCAGAACCTTCCTCTACAGTAAAAGGAAAGAACAATGGCACAGCCCAGGGAGGAGGGCATGCAGCTCTGGAACACTCAGTGATGTGCTCAGGGAGGGTACCTCAAGGAGGACTCAGTGTACTGCGCAAAACTGGTTCAGTAACCAGGGTCCCACAGCCATCTCCAGGGTCTAGGACAAAAGTACAAGGGAAGCCAATAGACCTTTTTTTTTTTTTTTTTTTGTCTTTTTGAGACAGGGTCTCGCTATGCAGTTCAGGCTGGCCTTGAGCTCACTTTTGTAGCCCAGGCTGGTCTCGAACTCGCACCGATCCTTCTGCTTCAGCCTCCCGAGTGCTGGGATTACAGGCGTGAGCCACCACGCCCGGCTAAAGCCAACAGATCTTAAATCTGAACATTTAACAGTGGTCAATCAGACTAACAACCTTTAAATAGAATAGGTTCTAGTCTCCTGCCTTGGCAAGCATGTCTTCACAATGAAAATGTGGAGAAGTAGTGGTAAAGCTAAAATACATACACATGCGCGCACACAACCAAATATAATACTAGGCAAAACATACTGCCAATCATGTCTACAGATTATATGGACAAACCAGAAGTATCCGTATAAGAAAGTTTATATGCACATATATGGAAGTACATGGATATATGCATATGGTTATACAGACACACACACACTGCCGAGATGGAAGAAGAGGTAGGGGATTTTTAAAAAGCGTCTGTTATTCATATTCATCCATAAAATTCATTTTATTTTCATTTCAGCAAAATCATTAGAGAAGCTATAGTTGTGTCTTATATAAGCTATGTTTTATTCTCAGTAATACTAAAATTAGATAACCCTCCTTGAGCTATTATATTCTTAAGTAATGACTTTATTAGCTTCAATTTGGAAAATGTTATAGTAGCATATGGGAATGTCATTAAAATATGCTTAAAACAATATTTAGATTGAGAAGTACATCATGAATCTTACATATCAAACCTAAACTCTTCATGGAATCACATAAAGAAAATTAGCTCTGTTGCAAAAAATGTAAAATATTTCATTTCAAGCACTTAAATTATCTCTCATATTGCAATTTTCATCATCTCTTAGTAATATAGAAAGCAATATACTATTTTCTGAACTCTTTCATTGTTTCAATACTTAGATATTTAAAGAAAAAAATTCTGCTATGTGTTTATGAACTTATTGAAATCTCTCCTTTTTCTGTCCATTTGTTTGTTTGCTTGCTTGCTTGCTTAGTGTGATACTGGGGGTTGAACTCAGGGCCCTCATAGTGAGCTACTACAGCCCTCTTTTAGTTTGAGACACGGTGTTGCTAACTCACTGAGTTGCCTAGGCTGAGTCTGAACTTGTGATTCGCCTGCCTCAGCCTTCCCGAGTGTTGGGGTTATGGAATGTTCCATAATATTCCATTTCTCCTCAGAAACTACTTACTGTTAGTCATGCAAATGTTTATGTTTCCTTTATTTTAATTTTATTTTTAATTTTATTTTTGTTAAAGTGTCATTTTCACATGTTATGCAGTCTCTTCAATACTATGTAGAAAAACTATTTTTTCTCTATAACTTTTTTTTTTTGTCATACTGGGGATTAAACTAGGTACCTTGCTCTTGCCAGGCAGGCACTTAAATCATTGAGCTATCTCCCCAGCTATAACTTAAAAATATTATAGTTATTAAAAAATGAAACTGGACATTGATACAAGCTAGGTCTACTTGGGTGTTTTGTAATCTTTTAAGACATTAATAGCAACTTAGAGTTTATACCAAATAATCACACATAGCATATATTATGATTTATGTCTAGTTGTCCCCCCAAAGCCTCATACAGTCATAGATTGAGACTTGACTCATGAGTCACTGAGATTATGTGATTTAGTACTGATCTAGAGTTTGAGACGTTATCCATGATCCCTGCGATTATGTGTTTTAAGTACTTCTGGTATTATGGGTGTAGCCTAAGGCAGATAGGCTGAGGGGGAGAGCTTCAATGTAACATAAAGAAAGACAGCAAGACAGACTGAAGCTGTTGCTCTCTTCTCCCTGGTTGTTCTGTTGCCTCTGTCGCTATTGTTGCTGTTCCGCCCCCATAAACTGCTACTCTCTGCCATGTGCCTCTCTGCCTTGGAGCCAGCTGAATATGGACTGAAACCTCCAGTAACTGTGAGCTAAATAAATCTTTTCTTCCTTCATTTTGGGTGATGGGTATTTGTCCCAGCAATGATAGAAGAGTAGCTAAGACAGAATTTGGTACCAGAGAAGTGGGGTCGTTGCTGTGGCTATACCTGACAATGTGGATTACAAGCTTTTAGGAATGGCTTATGGGAAGAGACAGGAAAGGTTCAGAGATGTTGGCTACAAACAAAGCACTGGAAAAGACTGGCTTGAAGCCTGGGTATAAAGAATAGCTTATGAGCAGAGATTGGAAATGTTTGGAGAGGTCCTCTACTTGTGAAGAGCTGGAAAATCTTTGGCAGTTCTGTAGGGAAGATTCTGGTCAGAATTCAGACCAGAAGACTGACAGAAGGTCTGCCTGCAAGACCAGGTTGAAGAAATTTCTGCTGTGAAAAAGGACAGCAACAGTCAATGGACTCCAGATGATCTGTGCTATGGATTGGCTGAACGTCTGTCGGAATTTTGCTTGTGCCCACAGACTTTGCCTAAGACTGAGATTAAGCATGGTGGGCTGATTAATCTTTCAAGAGATATTTCAAAGCAGCAAACTATTGGGGCAGCAGCATGGTTGTTATCAGCAGCTTTTAGCCAGATTTATGTTGAGAATCAAGAGCAAAGAGCCAAGCACGATGATTTAAAATATTGTGAGTTTGGCCAGGAAGGAAGCACCAGGAGAGCTGTGGACTGCAAAGATGGAGCTAAAAGGATCTCCATTGCTGGGAAGGAACCAGAGAATCAAAAGAATGGCCTGAGGGCATCACAAGAGGAGCAGCTCTCCTCCCTTTGCAGCCTCAGAATTGCAAGGGAGGGAGACTTTGCCTTGAGAAGAAAGCTGCAGAGACCCAAGTACCAGAATGGTGGCAGGAGCCAAACCAGATTCCAAAATGGCACCAGCATGGATAATTTATTTCTCGGAATCAGGGTCAGAGTGCTCATTGATTTAGGCCCCCCAACCCCTACAGCCAAGAGAGAAGGAAGCCTGGTTACTGCTCCAGCTAGCAGCAACCCTTGGCATCATCCACAAAAATGCATGCAGAATGCAGGAGTTCTGAGGTTAAGAAGGCTTCCACCTCGATTTCAGAAGAAGGCCTGGGAGGCCAGGCAGTGTGCCCCTGAGAGGGCAGTATGTAAAGCTGTGTGTGAGAGGCCTGTTCAGTGGAAACCCCAGAAGCTTGGAAAAGCCAGGAATGTGGATCATGCAAAGAGGGAGCACAGCCGGCCTTAGAGAGAAGCCATGGAAACTACCACCAAGAGTGCTGTAGGGGCTGAGCCGTGTGAGGCCTTTGGAGCTCACAATTCAGCGCAGACTGCTTAGGATGCTCCAGTTGGAACTATGCGATTTAATGTTTACCCTGCTGGATTTTGGACATGTGTTGGTGCCAATGTTTTGTACTACCCTGTTGTTTGCAACGTTTGGAATGGGAATGTTGATCTTGTGTCTTTGAATGTTGGATATATTTAACTTTTCTATTGTACAGGGACTCACAGTTGAGAGTTTGCCTTGGATCTTGGAGGAGACTTGGGATTTGGACTTTTCAGCAATGCTAAAACTGTTGGGACTTTGGCAACTCTTCAAGATGGACTAAAATGTCTCTTGGACAAAGGATGTACATGATACTTTGGGGATCCAGGGGTGGAATGTTATGGTTTATGTCTAGTTGTCCCCCCAAAGCCCCATGCAATCATGGGTTGGGGACTTGTAGAGTTTGAGACTTGCCTCATGATCCTGGGATTTTGTGTTTTAGTACTGATGATATTATGGATCTGAATACTGCTGGGAATTACAGGTGTGGCCTGAGGCAGATAGGCTGAGGCAGAGAGCCTGAATGTAATATAAAGCGAGACAGAAAAACAGACTCATGCTGTTGCTGTCTTCTCCCCTGGTTAGTCGGTTGTTTCTGTCGCAATTGTTGCTGTTCCACCGCCATGAACTGGATGTCTCTGCCCTGTTCCACTCAGACTTGGGCCAGACAAATATGGACTGAACCCTCCAGTAACTGTGAGCTCAATAAACCATTCCTTCCTTCATTTTGGGTGTTGGATATTTGTCCCAGCAACGAGTAAAATGTAACTAAGACAACAGCTACACTTCAGCGAAGTGCTCTGGCACGTGTCCTTCTCTCTAACCAACCTGGTTAGTTCCATTACTAAAAGCTAGCTCCTGATAATCTTTAAGTCAATACATAACTTTAAAATAAATTTTCTTAAATTCTTCAGTTAAGCCTGTATCTCAGATACAAAACTCCTAGTCTTTTAGTTTCTCTCTTTGCTAAATAAAAATTACACATGATCTGTGTTATATTTCAGCATAACTTTGGACTCCAGCCCAATCAGTTGCCCTGCAGGCTATTTTCTTTTCCTGTGTCACGTATGATTTCTTCGCTCATGTTATAATCTTTTGTAACAGTCAACAAACAGTGTGCAAATCTCAGTGTGGTACAAAAATAAACCCTTTAGTCACTAAGGTGTGAACCTGAGCTGTGACCCCATGGGCCTCTCCTGGCTTCCCCAGACTCCTCCAGCACCCAGTCTGATCCCATACATTTCCACATTCCAGCACCTAGAACCAAGGACCATCCGTCACCGCAACATGTGGTTCCCACACGGGCTGTGGAGGATCAAGGGCTGGTAAAGGCAGGCCAGTCCATGAAGCCCATTTAAAGCTTCTTTCTGAATGACTCTGCACCCATCCACTCCCATTCTCCTTGCCAGGAAGACCACTTGCCCACCAGGCAGCATAAGCACCTGCCGTCCAAGCCCAAGGGTCTGAATTCTTGGCCCAGACGTGGCCAAGCCAAGAAGTGTATTTGAACTAGAGGAAGGCCAAACAAGGCCTGGGATCATGCAAATGATTCTAAACAAACACTATTTACCAAGACCTCTTGGTCATAAATACGAGTTTTCTTCCTGAGAACCAAAATGGCATCCAATCAAGTCCTCCAGCTTAAGGTCTAGAACCTTGGGATGGGCATCAAGTTCCTTGCAGCCAGGAAGGTCATCCAGAAGCCATGACCCTACAGGACAAATTTTCTCTACCACCACTGCCACCTTCTCCACCCCTGATCCCAGTTCTCAGTCAAGAGCAGGAAAACCCCAGCAAAAATACCTTTTCAGCGGGGGAGAATGTGAAGCCTGATCCACGACCACTCTGAGTCACACAGAGCAGATCCTGCAGGTAGAACTGTCCCTGCCTGAGGCCCCACGCCAACTCCCTGGAACTCTGTCCTGGCACACTGTCTTCCCATCTCCTCCTTCCTCCAGGAGTCTCCTGCTCTTGTTCACACCCTTGGCCACACAATCATGAAACACAGGCATTTTATTGTAGTCCAGCAACTTTCCATCTTTACAAAGTTAGGTTATTGTATCTTTGTTAGTCCATGCCACCATGGTTTTGGTCATATGGGACTAGTCTAAATATCAATGGCTTCCGTTGTCTTCTTTCTTTTTTTTTAATCCATTTGGTTCCAGCCTATTTCTTTGTTAATAGCCACATGAACAATTATGTTCAACTGATGTATCTCAAACTGCGTGTATTTTTCTCCCTTAATTACGGGTGCTTTCGGCTGGTCTGATTTCAGAGGGACCATACCCTTGTTCTTTGCTCTGAGCTATTTTGTCCAACTGAAAAAAAATTCCTAGGAGCCACATTAGGAATCCAATCAGACATCTGAACAAAGGTGTGTAAGCCTTGATTTTGTCTGACTGATCTCATTCCTGGGCTGTGTCTAGGGGCTAACACTCTTCAGTTAGCCCTTGCCCTCGGGTTATGTGCTAAAATAACAACTTTTTAAATTGAGAGCAAAAGTGAAAGAGTGCTATATGTTACACCAGCAAATCTCAGAATTTACAGATTCTCCCTCTCTTTCTAATTATTTTCTGCATTTATCTCTTTTTTGTAGTTTCTGAGCAAATACAGCTAATAACAACCAGGCTATCAACACTCTGTCTCAAAGCCTATCCCATGAAGCCACAATTCAGTAGGTACATTTGCCACATATAGTAAGCCCGAAGGCCTAATGTAAGGCATGCCGCAGGCACCTTGACCACAGTGTCCATTCTTCTGCTTTGGTGGACCAGCTACAAACTTTTGACAGACACCACAAGGCCGCAGAGCACACTTCTATCGCATGAACCTCAGAAGGTGCTAAGCATGAGCTCCTAGCATTCAACCCAGACCTTGCCAAAGGTTTCTGAGGGAGAGTACTGGTATAGGGATTGGAAAGAAAGAAAGAAAGAAAGAAAGAGTGATTGAAATAATGAAATAGCAATACAGAGGGGAATAGGTACATGGGGGAGAGAGAGGATGACAGAGACAGAGAGACTGACAAAGAGACAGAGAGGTGGGTAGGCAGCAAGCAGATAGGCGGACACAGAGACATGGAGACAGAGATGGAGATGGAAAGAGAAAGAAATACTTGAGTAGAGGAAGGCTCAGGTATGTACAGAAAGGAGAGGAATTTCAGGTGATGATCAACTCTGAGAAATTTCATCTTAAGCTAAGGGATAATGAAGAGCATTAAAACAAATTAAAAGAACAACATTTGACCCATACCCTTAGGAGACACAATGCGTTCATAGACAATGCCACCTTAGCACTAGAATGTTTATTATTTCCCAAAAGAAGGACAGTGGACAAGATACAACAGTGCTGCTATTGAGCAGCAGAGCATGAGCCAAGATC
>PVJA010040188.1:0-18651 GCA_004027025.1 Myocastor coypus | reverse complement strand
CCCCTCCCCTTCCTTTCCCTTCCCTTTTCTCCCCTTCCTCTGACTACCAGTAGGTGGCCTGAGAAAAAGAAAAGCCTCTACTCCTGAGGGGAGAAAGGCATTAACACCTAGGATGAAGCTCCTTGCCAGCTCTTGCCTGAGGAGGGAAGGACTGTGGATGAATACTCTCACCTCACACAGTGCCACCCTCCCTGACTCAGTCCTGAGCTGCTTTGCCCAAGGTGTGTCAGAGTTTACTCTGAGATGGTGTATTTTATCCATTGAGCTTTGCCTTTCACCACTGGGCAGAGAACATAGCTGCATTTGCAGAATGGATGGGCCCACAGGGAATTGAGTGATTCAGTAGTTGTATAAACCTTTCATCATAACTCCCTTTCAGGCACAACAAGAATTCGCTAGGGGCAGAAGCTTACATGGAATTTGATTCCTTTCTCTGATAAGAGCTGTGCTATTTTGGGGGTACAGGATTTAAAAAAAAAAAATTTAATACTTATATTCCCAAAATGACCTTCTCTAGTCAGTACACCTCTCCTTTCCAGACATTTTTGGATTTGCAATTGCATCATTTTTAAGGTTTTAATGAAATAAAAGTAAAACTTCATTGTTGTTAGGCATTTCAACAAATCATTTGAAGTAGAAGCAATTAAGTTCTATGAAAGTAAGATTATTCAAAAGTCTGTGAGGTGAATTGTTAAGTTCTTGGGTGCTCTGTTGCTCTTCCAGATAAGAATAAAGAAATAGTGGTGGCTGCCATGCTGGAAAATCTCTGCTCAGCTTTCAGGTCACCCAACTTCATTTGCTCAACCTCAATTTAAGAGTCAAGTAGATGAAAGAAAGGCATGCCATGTGTTATTTTTCCAACCAGAGTGCGGTAATAGTAGGATATGATGCTTTCTTACTACGGAAAGAGAAAAAATTAATCATTTTTACAGTGGCTCTGTACTTATTTAAAACCCAAAGCATTTTGCTCCGGGCTCTCTGATTTTGGAATTTAAAAATCTGTGTACAGCATTGTGTGGGGAAATTCAATTCCCATGCCTCATGTTGGTTTTCATTTAACTCATTACAATGTTGATTGCTAAGAACACTTACATGACCAAGAAGGTATCCAAGCCTTTTAAGTGGTCACATGACAACCAGGCCAAAAGCTTGAGTTGGGGCAATATTAAACAGATATTAAATCTCAGCTATCTTTTGGAATTTAGAAGATATAATTCCCTAGGAACCACTTTCAGCAAGAAGTTTGACCAGAGCCCACAAAACAGTCATTAGGGAGAAAAGAGTGATTCAGATCTGGGAAAATATTCCACACCAGTGACTTTCCAATGGTGCTGATCTACTTTCATCTTTTCTATGGTGGGAAAAATCATGTTTATGATTATTTTCTTACTTAATGAGTATAAAAGTACTTGAGATCAAAGTACTAAATGTTATTAGTAGTTATAACAAGCAATTTGTAAAGCAAGTATAAAGAAAAATAGTTGTGAGGAGCTTTCATTTCTAAGATAGACAGTCTGTCTAGTAGAAGAATGGTTTTTGTTTTTATGATTAATCTATTTATTAATTTAGAAAAAAATTTCAAATGTCATGACCAGGTTAGCTACTTTCCTATTTACTCTACTTTTTTAAAATACTTATATATTTCTAATTTTAAAAAGAAAAAAAGTATAAACAAGCAGCCCCTAAAAGTGGCAGAATGTGATTTATATGATGACTGTGCACGATGCTTCACATTTAAAAAGAAAACTTCTCCTGAGTTTCCACTAATCCTCCTTCTTAGCTCTCCATTTCCAAGTAGATCTCAGTCTTGGAGATAAATTAAAAGTGAGAGAAAATTGCTGTACCTCAGTTCAGGTGTCCCCCTCAAATGAGCTCTGGCTTAATTCAAATAAGAGAAAGTGCGTGTCTGACAAGTGAGATTATAAGGCCTGGGCTCTGCATGGAAACGTTATTCTTGAGGCCACACCTTCGCCTGTCACAGTGGCCAAGCCTTCACTGGCACTGCCACTTGCCCATCCACCAGCTTGTCTTTTTTGCTTTCTCTTGTCTTTTTTTTTTTTCTTCTTTTTAATGACATGGAGAAGTTTAAAAGGATGAATGCAGTACATTTACTATATATATATATATATATATATATATATATATATAATATATATAATATATATTATATATATAATATATATATTATATATAATATATATTATATATATACTGTTTCATTTATTTTCTGTTTAGTCACAACATATGCTGGTCTTAGGCTAACTTTCTCATGTGGTGTATGTTAATTTTTCTGGCTTCTCAAGTCTTCTGTAAAACTTTATTCCATGAACTATAAATGTAATACTTATAATGGAATAAGCTTATTATAAAAATAAAGACATCAGACTGTGAAGGCTGCATGATTGGGAAGGGCCATTCGCCAAGCTCCCATGGTCTACAATTCCAGGCCACTCCCCTTTGCATGGTATTGTATGTGAATGGCACCCCCAGAGTGGACCAAATTATGGGCCCATGTGTTCCTGCATCCATCCATCCATCCATCCATCCAGAAAATCCTTAGTGAGGGGAATGTTGGCTCTAGCTAAATGAAAGCTCCATTTGCCACGCATGGGTCTACATCTGGAGAGACAGCAACAAACCAAGTCAATGATAATCCCTCATCACATAGAACCTGAAATCCCATCCTTTGCTTATTTTTTGAAAAGGAAAAAAAATGCCCTGCCATATAAACAAAAGGTACTTATGTACAGAATTTAGCCCAAGGGCCACCAATGAATGGTCACTCTTTTAACCTTTAAATTATTTCTGTGATCTTGCAGGTTTGGGCCACAGAGACAAAATATAGCAATAGACTGACCACAGATTTACACCAACTGCTTAGCTCATGCTTAATGAGAGCTCTTTGTACAGAAAAAAATGCAGCTAATGAATTTTCAATTGAAATTTTACACTTCACCTCAGGATCCATACTGGCCATCCCCCCCCTTCCCCCAAGAGGTGATTTGATAGGTAAGGAAAGAGGAAATCTAGGATGAGGAGGGGATCATTACACTGTGCCAAAGCCTTTCCTGCTTAACTGTTGTGGGGTTTATTAGGAAAGTCACTGAACCAATCCACAGTTGGCTCTTAACCACCTATATATTTGATTGATTGTTTTCAAGCAAAAAGGAAGATTTGCTAAAGTTTCAGGAGTTGTTTTAACAAAAAACAAAACAAAACAAAACAAAACAAAAAACTTCTGGATTTAAAGGGCTCTCTGAATTTTTCAGTCTTATGGCATCTTTGTGCCATTCAATGAAAAGTGTTAATGTGATCTGCATAGAGACAAAACAGAGCTAACAAGAATATCTGGCCACCTACTTCCTTTCATGTCTGGAGGGGTTTTGTTGTTGTTCAGTATGAGAAGCTTCAGTGAAATAAAAAAGAAACCCTGTATTAGGTTTCTGCAAACAGCTTTAGAGAAGTCCTCTGGTGATTCCCAAATAGTTTAAAAGTTTTCCACCCCACAACTCATTTTGCATTTTCTTAAATAAGATTATGACTCACAAATATTTAAGGGATCCAGGTAGAGGAGCAGTCATAGGGTAAGACATAAAGTTCACATGGAAACATTATGCAGTCCAAGAACTTGAGCAAAGACCCGTGTGATTGCTTTTACTTTTCTACCTGCCTGCTAGGATTCTTTTCTCTAAGCCCCTGATAAATATAATTAATAGTAATAATAATAATAATAATAATAATAATAATAATAATAATAATAATCAGAAGAGAGTATAACATATTAATCTGCATATTATATTAAATTACTTTCTCTAAAGTTTAGAAGTATTTCCTAAAGGCTGCCAAAGGTCTCTCTCTGTTTCTCTCTGTCTTTCTCAATCACAAAGCAAAATTCCACTGTCTCTCCCCCACCTCGTCTAAAAAAAAAAAAGTTGTCGAGTTTTGCTTTTCTATTCACTGCAATCCTGGCCAAAGTAAAGCCCTTTTTCTCAATGACGTCAAGATCTTTAGCAAGATTAGGCTTTCATTTCTCTATTGCAGCAATTAGCCAGGGAATGTATAAAAGGCTTCGGGAGACTCACTGGGCTCCAGAGGGAGGCACTTTGCACACAGACAGATAGCAGGAAGGAGAAGCTAGAGGGAGTAAGCGCAGGACCAGTCGCTCCTGGAGAAGGGAGAGTGAGACAGGCTGGGAGAGGAGGAACAGAAAGAGTGTATAAAACGGAGTAAAGAAAGAAAGAAAGAAAAAAAAAGCAAACAAACTCCCACTAACACACATTTTTTAAAGCTCGAGCAGTTCAAGAAAGAAACAGACTTCGTTTAGGGAACATACAGACAATGAAAAGCTAAGGAAAATTTTGCAGTCTCTTCCACAGTCTCATAGGTGCTTAGAAATGAAAGTAGAACAACGTGTCTTTAACGGACTCTGACAGGGGTAACTGGATTAGGGACGGGTGCGCCAGTTTCTTTCTTTCTTTTTTCTTTTTCTTTCTTTCTTTCTTTTTTTTTTTTTTTAAAATTTTAAATCCTAAAAAAAAAAAAAAAAAAAAAAAAAAGGCAGCAGCTCCGAATTGAATGAATCGATGGGCACGCTCCAACTGCTGGGCTGGAGAGACCGGGCTTGGTCGTGCCATTTCTGCTGCTTTGAAAGAGGAGACAACTTGGGCTTCCTTTTAATTTAGTTTTCTCCTTCTCCCCCCACCCCCAACCTTCCTCCTTACCTCCCCCACCCCCTCTATCACCACCCCTCTTTTAATAAGAGGGTGAAGGGGAACCAGAGCACACAAGGGGACTGACTAAGGAGGCAGAGAAGATGGGTATCCTCAGCATAGACTTGCTGATCACACTGCAAATTCTGCCAGTTTTTTTCTCCAACTGCCTCTTTCTGGCGCTCTATGACTCGGTCATTCTGCTCAAGCACGTGGTTCTGCTGCTGAGCCGATCCAAGTCCACTCGCGGAGAGTGGCGGCGCATGCTGACCTCAGAGGGACTGCGCTGCGTCTGGAAGAGCTTCCTGCTCGATGCCTACAAACAGGTGAGCTGTGCCCACGAGGGCTTCACCCAGGTCAGCAGAGCAGGGCTCGCAGGCTGGGGCCTGGGGGCGCTGGGGGCTTCGGGGCGAGAGCAGTGCAGCCCTCTCGGGGGCCTGCCTAGTGCTTCTGTCCAAGAGACCCTCAGTGGTTACTTTTACACCTGTTGCACAAGTTAGATGTAGTAGTGACAGATACCCTGCGGTAATGATGCTGTGTGGCCTAATGAGGGGGCCTTTAAAAATAAAGGTTAGTACCATCTCTTGCCAAGATTTTAGAGTAGAGAGTTTGTACCTGTAGAATAATTTTGAGCAAAGACAGGAGGAGGAGGAGGAGTTGGAGAAAGAGGAGGAGGAGGAGGGGAAGGAGGAGGAGGAGATATTTATTCTGCTATTGGAAACTGCAGTTTTGATGTTTTGTTTGGTAGGAGGCTAGGTAAGGTACACCAGGAAGGATAAGCATTTTCCTTTTTCCTGCTAGAAAGAAAGTTTTACTTAAAACAGAGTTGGCAAAGCACCCGGCAGAGCAAGTGTGTGGAGGCACTGTATCTACTTCCTCTGCTTCTGGTAGACAGAAGAGTTAATGAAATTGAGGCAAAGGTGTGGCCTCCTCTATGCTGATCACGGCTTGTGAGTCTGAGTCATTAGTTACTAGGTATCAATTTGCAAGAGATCTGTGAACTGGCTAGCAGAAATCCAGACTTTCTAAGAGGAGCCACAGTTGTTTCTTTTCTCCACGTAAAAAGCTGTCTTAGAAGGAACTAATGCCTCTGTGTATCATTGCCGTCTTCTGCCTTGAACATTGGAACACCCCCTGCCTTATCCGTAAAAGCCAGCCCCTCAGTTACTCTCCAAAAACCAGTAGATGGTCTTTCTTTCTAAGTTAAAAATTCGGGTGCTCAGCCTTTTGGCTGCTTAGAGGTTCTAGTATAGCAGTTTTAGCTGAGAGGCAAAGAACAATTTGTCACCAGTCCTCTGTCATTTTGTATCCATCCACAGTCCCCAGCCCCCATAGCAGGGGATTACTGAAGGTCCCCAGGGTTAGGAAGAATGATCTCACTTGGCAAAATGTTGCTACCAATGGAGACAATCTTGGTTTTTGCTCACAATAGTGAAGGATCTTGCAAATGACCCCAAGAAAGCAGGTTTTATTTTTTTTATTTTTATTTTTTTTTTGAGACAGGGTCTCGCTATGCAGTTGAGACTGGTCCTGAGCTCACTTTTGTAGCCCAGGCTGGTCTCGAACTCGCACCAATCCTCCTGCCTCAGCCTCCCGAGTGCTGGGATTACAGGCGTGAGCCACCACGCCCGGCAACAGGTTTTAAAGGAATGTTGAAGCCAGGTGTTTAATGAAGTGACACATGTCCTGCAAGCTGAAGCTTAGAATAACAGAGGGCAAGGGTTTGAGGCCTCTACAAGTAAACACCAGCAAATAAAGCTAAGCACTGGTAAAATAGAAGAAGAATCCATGCTGGGGTAGTTCTACTGAAAATCAAATGTTCCAGAAGAAAATGTCTATGGTAAACTAGCTAGATTTGACTATAATTTAGCTTACTAAAAGCAACTTGCATAGGGTCTGCATTTATTATCCTGAAGACATGCAAATTGTAAGAACTCATACTTAATGGAATTCCTTCCTGAGATTATGAATGGGTACTCGACATCCTTATAATAAAATCTCATATATGTAATATAGGAAGGCAAGGGAGAGCTAATAAGCAAGGAGACGCTGAAATGATCTTTCCTTGTCCACAAATGTATGTATTGCATGTGGAATTTCTATGTTTTGTTACAAGGATAAGAAATTCGGATGCAAGAGGAGTACATTATTGATTAAAAAGTTTCCTCATTTACATCTGTATTTTGTATGTTTTAGTAGATTACATGGCAGTGTCAGAGGCTTAATCTTGGTATATTCAATTTTAAGTTTTTTGAAAGATAATTAATTGGCTTTTGCTGATAAAAAATGAATAAAAACACTTCTAAGGAGAATTTTACTTATATGCATCTATGTCTGGTATGAATGCTATTTCTCACATTAATTATGGAAGCTGTAATGTTACCCACAACATTAAGTGAGGTGTTTTTCCCATTAAGCAACTTATTGAAATAGAAATGGAAAAGCAAACACATGTGCCTACAACTTTTATTATTTGCTTGTTCACTAATGTGTAGTGTTTCATTGTATTGTAATAGTCTGTTCATATTCCAGGAAAATGGGAAGGATGAGGGATTTTCTTTTCTCAAGGTATATGTTTTGTCATGCTTCTCTATCTCTTTGTCTCTGCCTACTGACCAAGTTCATGACTGACATTGTTACGTTTGCTTTTAATGATTTATGGAATTGCTGCCATGGGCATACATAACCTTAGAAACCATCTATCCAGAGACATGATTAAGCTGACTGTGTAATGAATGTAAAGACTGAGGAGACTGAATTTTGGTTCTTTTCTGTCTTCAAGTATGGTTAGAAGAGTGGTTATTGTGGTGGTATTTGAGGGTCACACAAAACCTCTCAAACAGGTTGAATCACTTCATTGAACTACTGTCATCTGTGCCACTGTCTTTGGTGTGGGCATGTCTAGAGGCACTGGAGGAGGTTCTGCCTGAGGTGGCATCCCAGGATTTCATAATCTTGACTTGCAGAGTTCAGAGCTTGCCATCTCAGAAACAGTGTTTTCCGGGATGCAGGGTGTGTCCACGTGTAACAGAATTAAACTTGTCATTTGCTAGTCTCACTTCTTGTTATTGAATGCCAGATACTTGGAAGGATATTGGGACAAGTTTCAGTTAAAGGATGATCCTTGTATTGTATTAGACGAGAAGCAACGCTGAACTGAAAGAGCAAAATGAATTGATAAAATACATCAAAACGTTGGAAGGGATTTAAAATTGTAGTGAAGCTTTCAGAGACCAGGTGGGTTGTGTGTGTGCGTTTTATTGCAAGCAATCTATAGAAAACTGTGAGATATTCTGAGGCCAGATATTTCTTATTTAAATCTCTCAGTCAGTATCATTGCATCCAGAACCAGTATCCCTGTGCTGGTATGGGGAGTCAAATATACAACCAGTAAGCAAATTGCCCTGTCTGGGAACCTGGCTGTTACCTAAATGAGGTGTAAAACTAAACACACAGTATAGATACTGACAAGCATTTTAGTTTCTGCAAAGTTAATACTGCACTGGAACCAAAAATATATTCATTTAAACATATAATTTTGGTTTTCGAAAGCATCTCTTTAACATTCTGTGTCTCTCTCTTCATTCACCTCAAGCCTTTAACACTAGCTTCTACAATGGAAAAATGGCTCTTTCAAGAGAGAAACTGTCCCAAAAGTAAACAAAGAAGGGCACAACCAGAGCTTGTCTGTCACTTGGATAAAATACTGGGAAATGATAGGGCTTCAAGCTACATTTTCAAGGTGCAAATCAAAAAGAGAATAGCCAGAAAGCAAACAGAGCTAAGAAATAGGAGTAGGTGGCTTGCTCTGCAACTCTGAGTTATTTGGCCAGTCTGAATGCAGATGGTTAAATCTCTGCTTAATGATTGTTTGGCTATGTTTCTAAGGACATTGATGTAGCCCGGTTATTATGTCAAAGGATCTGACACTTCCTGATAGTGAATAAAGCCACTTCCAGGGCTTTGGATAGCAAGAAGTATGCATGAGTCTTCTGTCACCCCCCCCCCCCATTTCTGTCATTTGTCTTGCTTTTTCATCCTGAGATCATGTTCTATTCTATCCAAAAGCCTTGATCAGGCTGTGGAGACAAAGAGTTAGCAGGATAAGCTTAATTTACAGCTTCCCTGGGTGAATGGTTCTTTTTTCCCTCGTTGCCCTGCTCTTCACAGCCCACAAGCTAAAGCAGCATGCTCCTTTTCCCTGTGCATCAAGCACTGTCAGGGAAACACGCCCTGTCATTAGGGAATCACTGTCCACACGCACTGCGTTTATACTCCTTTTCATATTTATAAACATGTCTACTGCGACTTGTGAACTTGACTCAGAGATGCCCTCTTATAAAACGTGCAAGTCCTTTATTGACCTCCTCTGTTGATGCTGTGCTCATGTCCATCGCAGAAGCCTAGGAATGGACAATGCTGGCAGTGCAGATGCGAGAGATAAATGTTAGTGGTGACGACTGTCACATTTTACGTGTGTCCTTTCTGATCCTTGCAATATAAAGGGAACCTTTGGGAACATCGGAACTTCAAGACCAATTAGTGGAAATGACGCTTCTTGTGTTTGGGCATTAAATACTGGGCAGGGTTCTCTTTAGAGCGGCTAATGCTGGCAGGGAAAGAGGTACCGACCTAATTACTCTTCCGCAAGAGTAAAAAATGCCTTTTGAATGCCTCTTTGGCAAATATGTCTCATTAAGGACAAAAAACCAAACACAAACCCTCTAAGAAGAAGAAATTAAGATGATAGGTAACTTGTGGCCAGGAGACTTTGTGTGCCACTGTGGGAAATTAAAACAAAGTGTGAGAGTACGAGGGGTAACTTGTTTTTGTTGAGCTTCTTTCCTGCAGCCTAAAGATTATTAGGGGACCAACTTTATTTTCCTTGTCATCTTGGCACCACATCAGGGAATGCTTTGCTCCTGGGGAGAGGGAAGAATCTTCCATCATTGAAGACAGTGGTGGCTCTCCCATTCTGTCTCAGCAGGATTGCTAACCAAGCAAACCAAGAAAAGTCTCCATCTGAAACTCTGTTCAAACAGGCACTTAGAAATTCTAGTCTAATAGAAATTCAATTTTCATGGTGATCAAACAGCAATATCTTCTTAAAGTTTTTTGTTGATATTATTAGCAACAGCATGCTTATCAAAGCAGACTACTGCTCTACTTGTATTTGGACTTTGGGAGCATAGATATTTTTTTTTTCTTTAACTTAGTTTTATTAAGGGTGTCAGTTATGGTTTCTCTTCTGTCTGGTTGCCTTAAAAATAAAAATATTGCTTTATGACATTCTAGTTTATATTATTTCTGCTCAACAAAATGAAGAGGATTGGCTATGACTCTTTTATTTACTAACCAGTTAGGATAATCAAGATCATATCATATTAGAACCTGGGTTCTAAGTGTAGCACTATGCTACATTTCCACATTCATCTGCATCAGCAAGCTTGTCTATCACCTACATATAATTTATGTTCACTGAACATAAATATTATTTAGAAGTATAAAATTCTCCATACACTTAGGTGTATAATCACTGCATTTAATCAATGATGCATTCAACAAAGTTTGAAAAACTTTTTTTTCAGACAAACAAAATGTTAACATTGTGCTCCAAAGCGGTTGTATAATTGGCAACTTCCCTAATTTCTTAATTTTTAACTGTATTGTACTAGTCTCAAACTTTTCTGAAGCAAGGCAGTTTAAATTTTATCAAGGCTTCAGTGGCTAACTTGTTCACTGTCTCTAAGTAAGCGAGCTTTAACTTTCCAGGAAAATTAACTGCAGGTAAGAAGAGATCACTTGTGTCTCAAGCATCACATTAGGTTACTCAGCTGAACTATCCGGAATAACACAAAGATCAACAGGATTCCTTGGGTCTGGCAGTCAGAGGCCTGTTTATCAAGACCACACAATTGGAGTCAGAGGTTCCACCAATGCCTCCAAAGTGCAGAAGGATGTTTTCACCTGTCACAGACCTACCTGTCTGTAGTGTAGTGATTATTTTTTCTCCTCTTTACAGTTTTGTTACTTATTAAGAGGTCTTTGTGGCAGACTCATCTAAATCTATTCAGGTCTTACCACTATGGTTAAAGGAAGCCTTCTGGAATCATTATTATTGTCTTAAGTAGGAAAAGTCTAGGAGGCAATGGGGATTCTATTCACCAAGAGCTACGAAGAAGTATCTAAAGAAAACAAAGAGGAGAAAGTTTATGCCTTAAAATCCATATGTTTAAGTGGAAATATATTTGAGGGCCAGTGTAGCTCACATGAAATAATCTGGTAAAAAGTGGCATAGTAGATTTTTTCATCTTACAAATTAGCTCAGAAAATTAAAAATTTTCCCTGGTGGTGACTGAAACTAAATAATATCAACATTTTTTTTGGAGAAAGATTATTTTAAAATTCTTTTTTAGAAATCTAACAGTATTTGTTTCAACCCTATCTTACTAGGTTGTTTTAGAAGGCAAGAAATAATTTTAATGCCTTCTCTATAGTCAAAATTAGTTATGTGTTAATATTTAGATAGAAACTTCTAGGATTGGCCAAATAGCTCAGCAGATTAAAATGACTGCAAGCAGGTACAGGGGCTGGGTTTCGATCCCCAGGGCCTGCCTTGCTGGTCCCACCCCTGGGGCATGCTGAGATAGCAATTGAGACTGGGTGTAGTGGCATGCACCTGTAATCTCAGCTCTTGGGAGGCCGTAAATGGGTGGATCACTATGAGTCCAATTTAGCAGTGATATTCTGAACACCCTAGTAGATCCTTCCCTAAAATACAATATAATAAAATAAAAAAATGAACTTCTGAATAAGAGCCTTTGAATGTTTCATTTTTGTTGATTACTGAATCTTCAACAATTTACTTCTAAGTGGTTTCAATTAATAGTGGTGTTATATGTGGAGATATTTATATGAATAAAGTAAGTCTTTCCAGTTGAAAGTATTTTGTAATATGAAGGATAGTGTGTAAAAATCAATTATATTGTGGTGAGCTGTCCCTAATGTTATTGGTTTTGATTAAACCATTCTAGGGGAAGATGCAATTGTGTTAATTCAAATTGAAGTAATTGGTTCTTTTATGTTGCTTGTGTTTTATTATCAGTTTATAGATACAAAGCCCACAAAGTTTCCTTCATTATTCTCTTTTCAACTGTTTACACCATGTTCGAAGGGAGCACACAGAAAACTGCTGTCTATAGTTCTTGTACCCTGATGTTTCATCATTTATAGGAGCTCGCTAATAAATTGTATGACAGAGAAGTATTCAGTTCTCAGAAGACCACGGGCATCTTAAAGAGAGAGAACAAACAAAAATATGTGGAAAATAAGAAAATAACGAAGAATAGGATTCTAGGATAGTTATATTTTTGTTTGTCTATATTTGTTAAGGGAAATTGCAAGGTTCTGGGGATCAGAACTATAATGTAAGCAGTAGTGAGGAAACTTCCAGGAAAAGTATCAAACCGAGAGGCTCATAAATATCTCCTGAGGAGCATTTATTTATTTTTAGCACATGATTTCCCAAAGAAAGGTATATTCTCTTCCATGAGTGTGGGGTAGGTGTCTGACAACAATACAGGATAGGTCCAGATGGTCACTTAAAGAGCTCTTTTCTTTATTACTCTGAAATAACCACCAAGCATAAGAAGACAGACATCATTATCCCAATACTCAGATGAGAAAGCACTGGAAGGGTTATTGGGGTTAACCTTCATAAATACTGCATTCCAGGTTTCTAGCTTTGGCCACAAAAGAAGTTTACTTACCCTTGTCCATTGCTTGAGATGAAATAACTTAGCAGCATGCACGGAGAACCAGGTCTTGCGTACCTGTTTAGAATTGAAAAGGAGGCAGGATGTCGCAAGGCTCTGAAAATTTGTGTGAAAGTCCATCATTTGCTTCTATATCTTAAAAGAAAGGCAATTATTCATTCCAGATTGCTTGCTAAGTATTGACTTCAAACTGGATGTTAAATAATATCTGCTTCAGCTTGATTGTGAAGAGTTGCTGCCAGTGCTTCATTGATGAAAATAAATGCCTTCAGGGACTATACAGGATAAAAATACTTTTATTCGTGACCAGACACCTTCGTGTCACTATCTTTGCCATATCTTCTAAAGGAAATGCCATCTTTTTGTCAGCCAATGCTATTTAGAGTGAATTGAAGTGGCAACATGTTTAACATAGTGTTGTCTCTCTCTGCTATTCTTTTCCATCATCAGGTGAAGTTGGGTGAAGATGCTCCCAATTCCAGTGTGGTGCGTGTGTCCAGTCTTGAAGGAAGTTCTAATAGTGGAAACAGAGTCCGGGAGAAGACCTCGGAAAGAGCCCAGTGCCACCTTCTTGACTTTGCCAGTGCTGAGCGCCCACTGGTGGTCAACTTCGGCTCTGCCACTTGACCTCCTTTTACCAGCCAGCTGCCTGCCTTCTGCAAACTGGTGGAAGAGTTCTCCTCAGTGGCTGACTTCCTGTTGGTCTACATTGACGAGGCTCATCCTTCAGATGGTTGGGCGATACCTGGGGGGTCCTCTTTGTCTTTCGAGGTGAAGAAGCACCGGAACCAGGAAGAGCGATGTGCAGCGGCCCATCAGCTTCTGGAGCGTTTCTCCTTGCCGCCCCAGTGCCAAGTTGTGGCTGATCGCATGGACAACAATGCCAACGTAGCGTATGGGGTAGCCTTTGAACGTGTGTGCATTGTGCAGAGACAGAAAATTGCTTATCTGGGGGGAAAGGGCCCCTTCTGCTACAATCTTCAAGAAGTCCGACGTTGGCTGGAGAAGAATTTCAGCAAGAGATGAAATTTAGATTAGTTGCTTAAAGGTGTGATTGTAATAGAGCTACTATTTTTTAAAAGAACATTGTATAACGGAAAGGATATTAAGAATTCAATCCACTATTTCATTGAGTCCCACAGCCTCACTGAAAGATAGGAATGTACTTCTGAGAAGAAGAAAAGCCTGTAACATCTCGGTTCTTCCTCCAGTACTCAAATGGCAATGGGCTAAACAGTAGTCCCATTCTATCTTTCTTTAGTGAAAAGATCAAACTTAGAGAGGAAGAAACCCTGATTCAGTATGTATTCATTCTAACTTGAGGAATGAGTGATGCTTGCTTTGGGACCAGAAGAAAACAGTTACCATAGTAATTACTATGTTAGTGAAGCTGCTGTCTATGTTAAGATAAAGCACATTGCCTAGGCTTTAATCAGTGTGGTAGAACTCAATTGGGAAATTCTGAAATCCTTACTTATAATGCCATGTGCACTTTGGAGTTCTTTGCGTCTGAGTAGTTCTAGCCGTGCAGTTCTCTGCAGCAATCCACATAGCCCAGAATTCGCAGGTGCATTTGTGGATACCAAGAATGATCCCTCCACCTGAAGGTTTGAATCATTATCTGAAATCTGAGTTATTTGCTAAGAAGATGGGGAAAATGCTAGAAGAAAATTAAATTGACAAGCTAGAAAAGAGAGGCAGAAAGTTTAGGAAATTTCATAGAGTTTCACCTTGAAACTAGAGAAAGAGACTAATTTCTCACTGCAAACGCATAGAAACATATACAAGGTAGACATATGAAAACAAAGTATAACATACTCCTAGATTGAGGAAGAGAAAGACATAGGATTAAAAAACCCCACATTTACATATTTGACTAGTGATATTTTTAGAAATAATTACTGAATGAAACATACATGTGGTGCATACATTTTTAGTCAGTGAATTACACCCTATTACAATGATTAAAGGAGAAGCCAGTGGGTCTGGTAGTACTGGTCTGTTCCTCCTCAACTCCTAGGCATTTTATGGGTTCACTCCTTGTCATGAATGCTGAGCTGAAGCTGTGGGAGGTAGGGACCCTGGCCACTCAGCTGTCCCCTTGTTTTCCTTCCTACACCTAATGTAGGTGGAGTATAATGAATGATAGGTACAAGAACACACATGTTCTTCAGTTGCAAAACAGAGGAATTATTTTGGATTTTTGAAATAATTTTGTAGGCTTTAATATAAGATAATGTCAAAGGAAATTTGCTAAAATGAATTTCTTTTGGCATCAAAATTCACAATTGCATCTTTTTTGGTCTCAGCTGTTGTTTAATAATTGAAAGCCCCAATATTATGTGATTATATGTATGTTTAAAATAAAAAATAATATAGTTTTACCAGTAAACAATACCTAAACATCATAATCCTTAAAAGAATAGACCAGTCAATCATGTATCACAAATTTTAAAAATCTGAGTATACTACCAAATCACGTATGGTTGTAATTAAAGGCAAAATAGTAAAATCAAAAGTTCTTATAGTCACAGTATTAATGAATAAATCATAAAACTAATCATAGAAAGATAATATCAAGTTGAGAATAACTTAGTTGGTTCAAATGAGAAAAAAATATTAGAACTCAGTTACAAGAATTAAAAGTATGTTTTTATGGAGCAACAAATCAGTGATAGCACTAGCTAGTATATTGTTTAGACATTAAAGCTCCATTGTGACTAAGTTTTTTATAATGCCCAAGCTTTCCAATGTTTTAATTTCTATTTAGGAAAAACTCACAAAGGTACAAAATGAGTTTCAATAGTGTGATATTATCTAATGAATTTCTATAAAATCATACTGAGAATAGATTCTGTCTTTTTCTGTGTGTGTGGTACCAGGAATTGAACTCAAGAACCTTGCATTTGCCAGGTAGGCGATGTGCCACTGAGCTATCTCCTGGGCTCCACCAAAAAATTATTGTAAATTCTTCTATTGTCAAACTCTGTAATCAGGGCACATCAGTGGCCTCCCTTAATTTTTATCTTCAAAATGGTGTTGAAATTTGTGTGGTACTTTATGGAAACGAAATGGAAAATCAGTTATGACATGCCCACGTAATTGTCTTTGCAGTGCCTTTGTATGCTGCACAGGTGATAATGGAACAGGACGTCAGAGCAGCTGGTGGGGGGATGAGATTTGCCTAAGGGAATGCTATTTGTCTGGGGGAAAGTGTGGTGGAAAGATCACCCAGTTATGCTGTATTTTAAAAGAAGCAGTAGGTTGTATATGTGTACACACAGGCAGTGCTCGAGGGTAGTCCAGTGGGGGCATGAGGTGGAGGAATTAAACATTCAAAGATGTAGACTGACTGTTGGGGGAAAGACATGTTCGGTAGGACATGGGGAAGTCCGGGAAGAATTGTGGAAGTGAACATGGAGAAAATAAATCATAAAAGCTTTACAAAATATAGATTGGGTTGGTCTTGTCAGGATCATGATAAGGCTGTAATTATGTGGCCTATTTGTCTGAACATAAATTTTTATCATTTCCTATGATGTACCTTTTCTAAAATTAATAAGAATTCATTACCTGAGGTAGAAGAAAATCAATCCTTAGCTGATACGCTCAATGAAATTATTATATTTTCAACACCCCCTCCAACTATCATGTCTTTTGTAAGATATTTTTCCTGAAAGAATTATAGTTTTAATTCTGATAAGGGAAAAACAAGTATAAAACTCGGAGTTCATTTTCTTAGCACCCAAACATTTCCTGCTATAGGCCGTGTTTATATGAAGCTACCTGTTTAGCCTTCTAAGCTGAATTTGCTTGTCTAGTATTGAATTAGTTTCCAAGAAATTTTTAGTTATTATCATAGTATCTGGATTTACTCAAACATGTAGTATTTGAAAGATATCATGGAATGATTGAAAAATTATTTTATTTTATCACTCATGGAAAGTATTAGAGGGATTTATCATGGCTTTCATGAATGGGAATGTGAATCATGCAGCTAATAAATGTAACAGAGCTGCAGAGACAAGCTAGTCACCTGTCTTGCTTTGCATAACTGAACTGGCAGCTATCTTCATGATTTTCTTATTCACATTTTGGATCATTTCTGAAACGTGTTACTGATTTTTGGTAATATCAACTTCTGAGTGGTGACGTGATTTAGTTAAAATCTTTCCCCATTAACCAAGAGATGTTTCGTCTCTGATCAGGGAGGGAAGAAAGGCTGACACACTCTCTCATTTTGTCAGAATAGACTTTACAAGTTGAGTTCTTCAATAAAAGTTATGAAATATGGAGAGGTCCAGAGGGGAGGTTTCCCTGCTGCATGGAGTACCAGAAGGACTGGTAAAAATATTATTTATGATTTGGTAAAAGCTCATATATGGGTACAAAGTGCCTTTTTGGCATGACTGGTAAGCTATGACTACAACAAGAGAAATGTGGTAATTTTAGAAGGCTTCCCATTATATGAATCACAAGAAGATGAACTAGAAAATTTTCTACCTAAATTCTGACTGATGGTTTGGAAAATAAGTTTAATTAGCATCCTTTGGCCAGTGCAAAGGCCAATATGCAAACACTGACTTCTGCCTATTGAAGGATTAATGAAAACCTTCACTAGCATTTAGAGCTTTTCAGAACATGCCCAGTGTCTCTGAGGAGGGAAGACTGACCATGAGTCTTAATTTCAAGAACCTTTAAAATATGATATTACCAAAAATGAGAACTAAGTTCTAATGTTGCCTCTTTTGCCTTAAAAATAGAAATGAAACCCATTTTCATACCGACTTCCAGAAGGAAACATCAGTTCCAATTGCTGCTTGGCTATGTAGCCTTGTTGGTCTCTTTTGAGATATTTTATGAGTGGAAGGGACTAAGGTTGGGTGACCTAGGAAGTTGCTAAGAGGGAAACACTAGCCCAGAAGGGCTTGGTTTACTGATCTAGAAAGACTTGAATGGAAACTGCTTATGGTTGCAAGAAGACTACTGAGTGTCATAGTGATTTGAGGATGAGCAGATACTGGGCCACTTCCTCATGCCCTGGGTTCCAGAGAGCATGAGAAACAAGGTCTCAGACTGACAGACCCATCTCTGTTCTCATGTGAGTGTGACCCAACCGAGAGTAAACATGCACAGATATCCAAACAAGACTGCCCATGCAAGTCAGGGCTGGCTGCCTGTCTTGGGCAGCAACACCAGAGCTCCAGGGAGTTTATTTAATATTTACTGAAAATTTGGAGATCCAGCAGATGTTTAATGAAGTCATTATTTTGGCTCAAACTTTCCTCCCTCTTTCTACCTTGAAAAAAAAAAAAAAAGAAAAAAGCAAACAGGTAAACACATAAATGAAAGAAACCCACAGAAAGGGGATGGGAATTAAAAAAAAATCTCTTAAGACTTCTCCAGACTATGTCACTCACTGGTCAATGTGGTTTTTATGTGTGCTGTGAAGCGGGAAATGTGAAGATATAAGTATCCAGTACTTCATAACCAAAGCAATCAAAAGGTATGGGACAGGGAATGTTGGCCAGTTTTGTTTAGTTTTGCATCACATTATCACGGACTCATTAGCCCAAGGAATCGGCGCCCGAAGAGGGAGACTGAGATGTGCAGAGTTTACCAGTGTGCGAATGATAACTGCTAATGAAAGAGTCCTCGACTCAGTTAGTGGTTGGATGTAGTCACATTAGTTTGCCTCTCCCCATCTCTGTCTCCCTAGCAAGGAGACTACTCGGGACTTACTGCTGGGTACTGGGTAAATGTGGTGAGAATGTATGTGTGTATATCTCTGCTTTACAGTTGCAGAAACATGAGGTGTTTTGGAGATTATTGGTAAAAAGAGTGTTATTATATTGGTGCTGAGTGGTATGTGTGCTTTTACAATTTGTTCTTGTATTTTAATAAACTTGGAATAAAAGAATAGAGTTACTCTTTGGTTCTATTTGTTTATTTTTAAATCACTTTTTTAAAAATATTTTTTATTTTTTATTTTATTTATTATTTTTATTCTTGTTTCAGAACTTCTGTTTGTTTATTCACTCATTTTTATGGCCGGCTCAGCCCACCCCGAGGGCAGGGCTGGCGCAGCATGTGGTGCCGGGGATTGAACCGCGGTCCCTGAAGCCGCCCAAGCTTTCCCAAGCAGGCGCTTTAGACCACTGAGCCAT
>PVJA010040187.1:0-18639 GCA_004027025.1 Myocastor coypus | reverse complement strand
AGAGACTGGGCCAAAAACCATATTCTTGACAGGCTACAATTATGTATTTCCTTGAATTTCCAAATATCTGTGTCAAAATTGTGTAACTGCTTATATCACATTGTATGGAAAGTTATTAGAATATCAATGATGGTCAGAAAATATCATTTCCAAGCTAAGTCAAAGATATTTGATACTCAGAAAGCCAGTGATGATAAGCCCAGTACCTGTGTTATAGAGTAATAGGGTTGAGTAAGTTAACAGACCGACAATTGGAGAAAAAGAAGGGCTATAAGGATAGCCAATATTTTGGACCTAGCCCTTCAAGGTCAATAAAGACCCAGGATATAAGGGAACCTGTGCTGTAATATCCTATAACTCAGAGGTGTCCCATATTATTTCATATATATACTTGCCATGTGTTTTTCTTTATCTAATGTGTGTATTCATCTCACATGCCCATTTTTGAATAAGGCCCTTGAATTTTGGGGACGTGATTTTGTTTATTCTTTATATATCCTAGATTTTTTGTGAGGAACAGTTCCTTTTTTCCCATTTTGTGAATTTTCTTTTCACTTTATTGGTGATTTTTATGGATGTGAAAAAGCTTTTTAATAAAATGAGTTCCCAGTTTTTCATTCTTTGAAGTATTTCCCCTGCAGTTTGCTATTTGTTCGTGAGTTGTCTGTTTATCCTTACGATTTTAGAATTTCTACTTATTTCTCTTCCAGTAGATTTAGTGTTTCTGTTTTAACATTTAGAGTTTTAACTCATTTTTATGATACTTTAGTGCATAATGATAGACATGAGTCTAGTTTTAGTTTTCACCATATAGAAGCCATTTTTATCAACATTTATTGATTTATTTACTTGCTTATTTATTTATTTATTTATTTATGGAACAACGGATTGAACTCAGGCTCTTGCGCTTGCCAGGCAAGTGCTTATTCTACTGAGCTATCTCCCTGGCCCCACCAGCACCATTTATTAAAGAGCTTATCATCTTTCCAATGAATATGTTTATTTTCTTTACCAAAAATAAGGTGAGTGAGTGTGTTTGTAGTTGTGCCTTGATTTTATAATTGGTACCATATCTTTTCAGGTCTGTTGTTTGTTCGTTTTTGCCAGTCCTGTGCAGATTTTATTTCACTAGCTTTGTTATATACTTTAAGTAGGGATTGTATTGCCTCTTGCCTTGCCGCTGTTGCCTTGGCTATTCTAGGCCTCTTCTTGTTCAGATGAATGTCTGGAATGTTTTTTTTATTTTTTTATTTTTTTATTTTTATTTTTTTTCCTAGATCTGTAATGGTATTTTGATTGGGATTGCATTAAGGCTGTATAACAAGTTTTGGGAGTGCTGCCATTTTCACAATATTGATTCTTTCTATAGATATACAAGGAATATCAATGTTCTGAAATTCTATTTCATCTTTTTTATTGGAGTATTGCAATATTCTATGTGTAGACCTTTTATTCTTTTGTTAGACTGATTCATAAGCACTTCCATTTTTTTGATTGCTATCCCTGCTTTGCATGTGTGTTTCTGTTGTGTGGAGGACTTTTTTCCATCCTTTGACATTTAGCTTAAGAATTTCTCTTTTAGTTAAATGTGCTTTATTTATCCAGCATATTGCTGGATTTTCTTGATCTTGACAAGTTGTGGCAACTATTGATTTTGTATTTTAGACCATATGAGTAAAGTTATATTTATTTTACAGAGACAATCATAAATTATGAATTTATGTGCAAAATGTTTTTCCCTTCCTATTGGGAATTTACCCTTTCCTATGATCAAGTTAGTGGCCATTTTCTGAACACTTGGTACACTGTTGGCCCTTCTGGTGGTGCAGGTGAATAGGTTAGGCACTTGATTCTTCTGGCTAAGATGGTTAGTAAATCCTAGGTGCTTCCCATGTTGTAGAGGGATAGGCTCAGCTCTGAATGCCTCTGCCCAAGGCATTCAACTATTTCAGTTGCTTTCTGCACTGGCTTCCATTTCCAGTGTATGCAGGATGGACCAGACACCAGGTTTCTCTGGCTAAGCTGGTTGCTAAGTCCAAGGGGAAAAGAATTATTTTTGTTTGTACTTATTTTTTTCCATCAAGCATCAAAGATGTGCATACGTGTGTGTGTGTGTGTGTGTGTGTGTGTGTGTGTGTGTGTGTGACAGAGAGAGCGAGAAAGAGAGAGACAGAGACACAGAGAGAGAATCAGAGTGAGAGAGACCAAGAAATGGAGAGACAAGAGAAACAGACGAAGAGAGAGGGGTCAAAGGTAGAAAGAGACAGAGGGAGAGGAAGACAGAGATAGAAAGGAAAAGATAAAGACAGATGCATAATAAAATAGTTAAGAAGAAATTAGCTATTTTATAGATCCTAAGTGAAAAACTACTAAAGACTAGCAGCACGGAAATGAAACTTTTAGTTTATCTTTGTAAAGAATTGAAAATTTATTTACAGCCTCTCTGGAAGCCAAACACCATCTAAGGAACAGAAACAAAATCTATGAATGTATCGTGGTCCACAAATTAGAAGTGCTAAACATATTTCTATAGCTTTGAAAGAAACTATTTTAAACAGGTGGCCATTAATTTAAAAGCCACTGTCACATCAAAGATATTAGATCTTTTCCATCCATCACTTATAAATGGGTATAGCTATATACATAGATTATATTCACAGTGCATTTCTAGAGATATGTACATTTTAGTCTCATATAATATTATGAAGTAAATAGGACTATTAAAGTTATTGTATTAGGAGTAATATGTATACACAGTGAAAACATCAATATTACTGAATGAGTTCTAAGAAAATGAATTTCTTTTTAAGATACAAACTCATTTTCCTTAAGTCATTTTATCTGAAGAAAATAGATAAAAATTTTATACATTTTAAATCAAAATGTCAAAACAGCATCTACAGTTTAAAAACAGTAGAAAGAGCAAGGTCAGTAATGTACCATATGTCAAAAAAATGCGTTGTGAATCTAGAGTTTCACAAAAGCCTTTCATATCTTTTCATATTTATTATTTACTCTTAATCATTGTCATGGCATTTCTATGCAGAGGAAACAGAATTTCCACATTCTGCTCTAGGCTTTTAAGACTCATTTATTTCAGTTGTTATTACACTTCCAATGTACCAGCTCATTTCTCAAGTAAGAAGACTCAATCGATGTCAGTGTTGAGGGGTTTTAAAATTCATCCCCAAACTTATGACTCTCACAGTAAGGATGAAAGATGGCACTGAAAGTCAAAATGACAGAAAAATAATACTTGTTTAGGATCAAAATCTGATAAGGAAGTTCAAATTCTCTACAATATTAAGTCCTACAGACAACACATATTATCACTGGTGTTTTTTAATATTCATATATTGTTCTATTTTCTCAGTGAGTCTAAATATTCTAGGCCTACTTGTTAGATTTCAATACTCTAGTTACATTAAACTTGGTTGCTCCATTTTTAAGAGTAAGATTTCCACATAATTAAAATATCCATCTCTGTATTACTTTTATCAGAAAAGAAATAGTTTTTGCATTCTAGGAATTATTTTCTTTCACAAATTACGTATCTGTTATTCTTAGAACACAATGATTAAGAAGGTCATGAAGGATGTTTTGTCTTAAGATAATCATAATCATAGCTTTACAATTGAATGATAGCTATATTTTCAGGAATGTAATTTCAGGATATCAATAAATGTGAAATAGGAACATACTTTCTCTAAAAGAATCCAGCAAGCCTACAAATACATGAAGAAATGCTCCACATCGCTAGCTATTCTTGAAATGCAAATCTAAAAGAATCCAGACCCCTACTACTTATATATAGCTTTGGTAAAATTAGGGGTTATTTTTAGTTCAAAATTTGTAAAATAAATCATTTTACAAAGAAAACATACAACTCTTCTTTCAAAATTCTCAGATCATTTGCTTACATGCCCTTGGCACCTGTGAATGGGAAGAATGTAGCATAAGTTACACAGATATTTCTCAGAAACTCACAGACATAAAAGCTAGATATTTATATAAAGTATTCTTTCTGTATGTCACATTTTGTATATTCTATTTTCCGTCATGGCTATGATTGTGATTTTCAATTCTTGTATAAGCAGACAATGCATTTAATATCTGTAAGATGGCCAAATACAACTTTTTACTCTACCTGACTTACATATCAAAGAAATATGATTTCAACTCTTGGCCTGGGCCCACCATACCACCAGAAATTTTTTCTCTTCTAGACCCTAGATCAGTGGGCGCACAGGTAAGAATGTTGAGCCTGTGGCCCCGCGACAATGGAACTTTTTCCTCTTCCTAGAACCCATCCCTTGTATCTACTGTGGAACCCTGTAACAAAATTCCCTGCAGAGAATCGGTGTGTCAGATTCTCCCAGATAATCCATGAGTTGAACATCCTGACAGAGGAGCACAGCGGGTTTGCTTCCATGACCTACAGCAGGAAGAAGCTGATCATAGCAGCCAGACCAATGCATGCACATCTGGACAAGATCATACTTGGTAGATCTGGACCCAAATTTCAGTAGATGCTAATTGCATAACTTCACCAAAGTTGCACACTAAAGGTCAGAGGACCGTGCTATACAAATTGACAAACAGAAGGGGCAAGATTCAGTCTCAGGCCCTGAGCTGACACAGAGCAAATGTAGGAGACACAAGCATAGAAGACAATGTGAATCTCACAGCTGAAATCTCTGAATTAACAGCACCTTAAGTGAAGAAACAGAAGTAGAAATTTATAGAGGAACTCAGATCCAAAATAATCTCTGAACTAAAAATAGAAATCTCTGAATTAATAGTCTAAAGTAAAACAAAAACAAAAGCAAACAAACAAAAAAAACCCCCAAACTACAGAAAACTATAACAGAAATCAGATCAGAAATAATCTCTAAAGTAAAAAAAGGACATAGTTCAATTAATAAAGTCTGAAGTAAAGAGTCAAAAGCAGAAAGGTAGAGAAGAAATCAGAATATAAACAATCTCTGAAGTAGAAAAATAAAAGATAACTATAAAGAAAGGCTTAATAAGTCTTTCTAAGGAAAAATGATAAAAAATTAGGAGAATAGAAAAATGATGGATTCCTTGAAGAAGCAGCATAGGGAACAAATAGAATCCGTGAAACAATTTCAATGAGACAGAAAAATATAATCACAATCAAGTTGGTGACACTCTATGAATGAAACTGAATGTAGAGTTTCAGATCTTGAAAACACAGTTACAGCTAGTGAAAAGGTAAAAAAAAAGGATGTCTTAAAAACAAGTACGATGCAGAAAAAAAATAATTCAACATCTGCAAGACCATGTAAAAATGAAGCATATGAGACTAATAGGCATCAGTGAGAAAGGAGTCAATAAAAATGATATAAAAAGAATATGTACAGAAGTAATAGCAGAAAACTTCCCAAATATAAGAAAACAACCTCAAATTCAGGCAACGGATTCATACACAACTCCAAGTAACATCAACCCAACTAAAACACACCCAGCCATATAATCAAGATTCCAAAATCCAGCAGAAGAATGATATACTAAACACTGAAAGAGAAAAAAACAAAACAAAAACACATTTAAAGGAAAATCCACCAGAATAACAGCAGATATTTCTTCACAAACTATGAAGTCAAGATTATCATGGAACAGAGTTCTTCAAAAACTCCGTGAAAACCAATTCCAGTCCAGACTGCTGTACCCCAAAAACTCTCTTTCAAGTATGAGGGAGAAGTGAAACACTTCCATGACAAAGAACAACTAAAGAATTTCATGATGTCAAATTCAATCCTACACGGACTACTAAAAAATATTTTAGAGAGGGACCAAAGTGACCCGAACTCCATGAATCGGAACATAAATAACTCACAAAATAAAACAATCAATTAAACACAGGAGAAAAAGCTGTAAACAGCAGTAGGTAAAAACATACCACTGATAAGCCAGTACATTTCAATTGTAATCATCAATGTATATGGACTTAATTCTCCAATTAAAAGAAATAGACTGGTTCGCTGGATTAGGAAGCAAAATCCACATTATGTTGTGTGAAAGAAACACACTTAAATAATAAAGACATTCATTGGCTAAAAGTCAAAGAATGGAAAACACTACATGCCACAACACCTCAGGAAAAAAGGTTAACAATTCTGTTTGCAAACAGTCAGAACTTGAAAGCAAAATTGATCAAACAAAATATAGAACGTCACTACATACTTTTTAGCAGAAAAATTCAAGATGAAGAGTTAACACTCATAAACATGTGTGCACTCAACATGGCAGCATCCAGCTATTAAGACAAATCTTTTTTTTTTTTTTTTTTTTTTTTTTCTTCTTCTTTGTTATGGCCAGCTCAGCCTGTCCTTGGTGTGAAGCTGATGCTGCATGTGGTGCTAGGGATTGAACTGCGGTCTCTGTGGTTGCCTAAGCTTGCCTAAGCAAGCACTGTAGACTGCTGAACCATCTCACTGCTCCAAAACAAATCTTAATGGACATGAAAACCTAATATCCAACACCCCGATCTTAACAAGAGACCTTAACACCCCTGAATCCCAAAATGATAAGTCAGCCAGACAAAAAACTAGCAAAGAATTAGGAGATCTGGACCAGAACTTGGAACAAATGGACTTAGTGGACATAGAGTGTTCCACCCAACCACATAAGAATACACACTTTTTTTTTTCAGGTGCACACAGCACATTGTCTAAAATAGACCACATAATAGTCTATAGGTCATGCTTAAGTATTTGCAAAATAAAACAAAACAAAAAAACCAGACTATCTCATATTATCAAATGAGAAAAATAATTCATTTTCAGCTATCATTTCATGTTCAGAAATGTCAAATTTGAGCCCAGTTTACTTTTTGTTTTCTTATATTAGCGTTTTTATTGCATCTCTTGTGATTTAATTTTTAATATTAGAATTTAGAATCATGAGTACAAATAGGTTTTTTTTTTATTTTTTGTTTTTTGTTTTTTGTTTTTTGTCTTTTTGAGACATGGTCTTACTGTACAGTTCAGGCTGGCCTTGAGCTCAGTTTTGTAGCCCAGGCTGGTCTCGAACTCTCACAGATACTCCCGCCTCAGCCTCCCGAGTGTTGGGATTACAGGTGTGTGCCACCATGCCCGGCTACAAACAGGGTTTTGTTAGCTTTTCTTAAGTGTGGATCTCTGTAAAACACTCATGCTATCTTTATTCAAACTTAAAATAGTTTGTTTAATATGTTCTCCCACTGATCCACACAGAGCTTATTTTCTTGTGCAATAAAGACTTATGTTTCTCTAAGTATCACTTCTCTTCCATGATATCTATTGTATTTACAATCATTGCATTAATCCTATTATATTTTCCTGTATAATTCTCATTTTCTAGTAACTATATATAATCCTCTGTTGGTTTTAATTGTCAATGTCTATGAGGCTGGTTTTAATGTACTTTGTATTTTCTTTACATGCTTACCCTTCTCATCAATGTTACTTTCTGTGGTAGTTTACATGTTTTTGTTACCCAGAATTTTGTTTTTAGTGGGACTGTATTAATTCTCCTAAATTAATGTAAATTCATGAATCCATTTTTCTTTGATTTTAGATTCACTTATTAGATTGGAAAATCTTGTTCCTGAGTTTCAGACATTTTAAGAATATCAGCTCTGTTATTGTCAGCATTGCCGCTGTTACATTTACTTTGAAGAAGAGTCACTAACATGCCATCGGGAACGAGCATCAGTTCATTTCAGATTTAGCCTCAGCATTGTTTGTATTGTTCTCTCATTTTCTTTTAGCATTCTGTTTCCTTTCCTTTCTATGAATGGCGTGTAGCTACTTATGTCAGTATTAGACCTCTGAATGTCTCTCAGCTTATTTATTTATATCCCATTAATTTTGAAAGTTGTCTTCTCTGGATGGAGGGGAGAGTGGAGGAATACTTGTCTTTTAGAAAGTGTGCATATTAAGGGAACAGGCAGCAATGAATACTCAGGACCTAGCTGGTAAAGACACAAGTTTTGTGAGCCAAAGGGAAAAGAAAGAGAGGATAAATACACTGCTTTTGTTCTCCTTTTGTGTGACAGAGCTGCTTTGTTTCATGTGAAAATCCATGCATAGGTCACAGGGTACACTATAAAACATAAGCTCATGGACTTTAAAGCAACCAATAAGATCTTACTGCACTGTAGCAGAAGAATCTTGTAGTCTATTGTTTGGAATAAAATTAGAGATGTCAGCTCTCTGTGTTTAAGGGAAAGTAGGTAAGAATTTGGGAGTAGTTGCATGAGGCTGTCTGCTGCAGATTAATTTAAACTGAGCTATGAATACTGGTTGTAAACATAAATTTAATAAAAGATAAAAGTTTCAATTAAAATATTAAGTGCAGTAATTTTCACTATTTATAAAAATTTCATATGATTTATCTTATAAATTGCAGAAGTAGAATAAAGCAAGTCCATTACATTATTTTATCTGATTTATTAGTTTTACTTAGATCAGCTTTTCAGAAGTAATGAGAAATCATATTATTTTCTGATCTTCTGTATAATCTTTCATGGGATATGGAAAAAGACTTGACAGAGACATACAATGATTGAAGAAATAGACTTTTCCCGTATAGAGTATTATTAAGTAATTCTACTGAAATCCTCTTTAGCTTTGCTTTTCCTTTAAGAACATTTGAATAATGCTACATAGAAGATACTGCTATGCTTAGATTTTTAACCAAAATTTATAAAATAATATTGCAACTCGTTTAGTTAAGATCCATGTTAAATATTTGCTTAGATTTTCCAAAAGCAAATTAAGTTTAATTAATCTCTATTCTTTCTCCTTAAAATTCAAAGTTTTCAAAGTGCTGCTCTAGAATCTACAATACCTCTCTATAAATGTTTCAATGTATAAAATGTAAATATTGAACAACTTTTCAGACTTTAGAAAATTAAAATTTAATAAACACAAAATGAGGTACAAATCCCAAAAGAGTCATGACACTTTAAATGCATATATGAAATACAGACAGCCTAATATAATTCTTGCTCTTTTACAAATGGTTAGAATATAGCATGGTGTAACTTGACTACATAAGATGAAAAGTTCTTTATACAGCACCTGGCTCAATAATGATGTAAAACATTAAAATCCAAATCCAGGGAGTACCATTATTGAAATATTTAATGGGTCTTTCTTAAGCTGAAAATTCAGAAAATCTAACATATAACTTTTATGCAAACAGCCTTTATAAGAAATGACAGTCTTGCTGAATAACAGAACTGAAACACGCTGAATCATAACTTTTGTCCTTTTACTTTAAAATTATTTAGTGATTTAATAGGGTAGCAGTTCATTCTCAAGGAAATAGAAGACAAATGGAGGTGACTTATATTTGATATTAATATCTTATTTACATTACCCAAGAGCTAGTCCCTTTTCCACTCATAATTCGTTGAGTACATCCAATTAACTATTATAAATTGACCTAGCTCTCTAATTTTAAACTATGGTGTATTTGGATCTGTTTTTCATGCAAGACTAACCCTTATAGAATAATCCTGATATACTTCTCCATATTCATAAAGTAATTTTATTGTGTAATACAAATAATTCAAGTGCTTACAGGAATCTAATATACATGTAAATATTTTAAAATATATAGATGATTTCAAGAAATATATGATGAAAAATTAAAATTAAAATGCATCCATAATGTATTATATATTCTATACAAAGCAGAAATATTAATTCTTATGGAAAATAGAATAGACAAAACTCTTGAAGACATTGATATTCCTGAAAAGTTTATGAATAAAAACCTAGTCACACAGGAATTATCACAGAAGAGTAAACAACTGTGATGTGACTTTCAAAAGTCTTTACACATCAAGAGGAACTACCAACAGAGTGAGGAGACTATTCAAAGTGTGGGCAAAATTGATTTCCAGCGGCTCCTCAGACAAAGTATTACTATTGAGAACATATAAGGATATGAAAAAACCTCAGACACCTCCAAATTTAAACACTCCAAATGGGTATCTGAGTGGAATGCACACTTCTCAGATGAAGAAGTATAAACAGCAAGTAAATATATAAAATATAATCACTGGTCATTTCAGAAATGCAAATTAAAACAATACTGTGCCATTTCTTTTCTTTTCTTTCTTTCTTTCTTTCTTTCTTTCTTTCTTTCTTTCTTTCTTTCTTTTCTATTTCTTTCTTTCCTTTCTTTTTTAAGAGGGAATGGTTTATCTAATTGACAAAGTGTGGAGAGGTTCCTCTCCATAATCATCTGGCTCCAAGTCAGGGTGGCAAGGCACAGGATCAAAAGTTCAAGACAGCAGAAGTTAGCAAAGGCATGAAGAACAAAAAAGAGGCATAAGACTCACACCACCTCTATACCTTCCTCTTTCACTAGCTCAGGATGTTTATGTATTAAGGACCCTGGGCCTCTGCTGAGCTACTAAGTTAAATTTCTAAATTTCTCAAGTGAACACAATAAATATCCTTGGGTGACAAGCATGTGTGTTCTGCATCCCAGCATGTAGAACTGCTTAGTTACTTAGTTAAATTTCTAGACTTTTCAAGTTGTCACATGTTACAAATCATTATAATCCACCCCTTTTCAACTTTGCAACCAGGCGCATTTCTTTAACCTGTTTTCCAGATTCAAAGACATGGTTATTCTTATTATGTTATGACTTGAGCATTATAAAATAGGTTTGACAATGCTGAAGTATCAGTACTAGGTCTAATGACATATTATATCAGAACCACACATTTTGCTCTTGGTCCACCAAAGACTATGCAAAAGGAATTCAATGCATCTAAAAGTTGTCAAACCCTTAACAGGTTCAGTATTGCTGAAGAATTTGAGTTCCAAATTTCCTCTAAGACAGAAGGCAAGTTCTTTGCTTTGAGTCCCTGTATAAATGCAAAAGTGTACATGTTCAACATCCATTGACACAAGATAAACATTTTCATTCCAAAGGTTATAAACAGGGTAATACAAAAGAAGGAGATCAAACCATGACAAAATACATCAGGGAAAACATTAAGTCCTGTCATCCAAGTGCAAAATCTGAGACAACTGTAACCAATTATAAATTCCAAATGTGCTCAGCCCTAAGGTGTGCATCCAACCCTAAGGTATTTCTGGTGGCTTCAGCAGTACAATGCTGTGATTTCCTCTCAGTTTACAAAGAATGGTTACTATAAAATAATCAACCCATGTTAAATGCTAGTGGGGTTGTGGGGGAAAGACAAAAAATCCTTCTTCATTGTTGGTGGGTATATAGACTAGTGCAACCATAGTGGAAATTAGTATGGAGAATTATCAAAAACTAGGACTGAAGGCTTCATTTGACTAATCCATTCCTTTCCTGTGTATCTTCCCTCCCAAATTAAAAAGCTTTGCACCAGAGCAATATGTACACACCTATATGTACAGCAGCACTACGCGTAATGGCCAAATATTTGAAGCAATCAAAGTCAACTGGTGAGTGGATAAAGGAGATGTGTAGTTTTATTTATACAACTAATAATGTGGGAAAACAGTGACCCTGCTCTTCCTTAGACACAGTATCATCGTTGAGAACATATACTGGATAGCACACTTCTCTGCCATAAAGAAGAATATTCTTGTGATATTTCCAGAAAAAAATAGATGTGATTTCCATCCATACTCTTAAGTGGATACCCATGGGTAAATACTGCATTGTTTTTGTGGTGTGAGAAACTGAAGTGTAAATAAGGAACAAAATGCATAATACATGTTGGGTAATAGGAAAGTAGAGAAGGGAATAAAAAAATCTAAAGGAGAGTGGGAAAGAAAAGTGAAAGAAAAATGAGAGAAGAAGAAAAACAAGGAAACAAAGCTTTTGTAGCTGAGGAGGGGAGATGTCTTTTGAATCAGATCAGAGAGAAAACTGTTGTTTAAAAAGGAATTTATTTAGTATGAATGCACTGAAAGGAAACAGTAGGACCAATATATTTACCCCAGTCTTCCAGTTTTTTATGAGAACTCTAGGACTTTCTAGTGGAAGAATTACAGCAGAGGTATGAAGCATGAAATGTCAAGCACTCTTGGTGGATCAGTATTTCCGGTCTTCTAGAAAAGGAAACCCAAACCAAACCCAAAGTCCAAAGACAGGAGGAAATTATAAAGATTAGAGCAGAAATTAACTCAATCGAGAGAAAGAAAGCAATACAAAGAATTGACGAATCCAAAAGCTGGTTCTTTGAAAAGTTAAATAAAATTGATAAGCCCCAAGCTAATTTCATCAAAAAGAGGAAAGAAAAAACTCAAATTTAAGCAATAAGAAATGAAAAGGGTGAAGTTACCACAGACCCACTGGAGATACAGCAGATCATTCATACCTACTTTGGGAATCTTTACTTGCGCAGAATTTAAGAAAAAGATGAAATGAACAGATTCCTAGAAAGGTACAAATTACCAAAACTGATTTAGGAAGATTTAAGAATGTTCAACAAGTTAATAGCAACCAATGGAATACAAATGTAATAAAAAAAAAAAAACCTACCAACAAAGAAAAGTCCAGATCATAATGGATTCACCGCTGAATGCTTTAAGAAATTTATGGAACATGTGATGCTAGTACTCCTTAATCTCTTCAATGAAATTGAAAAGGATACAAT
This sequence comes from Myocastor coypus, assembly GCA_004027025.1. NCBI lineage: Eukaryota > Metazoa > Chordata > Mammalia > Rodentia > Myocastoridae > Myocastor > Myocastor coypus. Next base: position 6,010 of record PVJA010040187.1, on the reverse strand, counting down.
CCTCTCAAAATTATTCTGGAAGCAAGTATTATATTGATAGCAAAACCAGAGAAGCATACAAGCATACAACTAAAAAAGAGAACTACAGGCCAATCATATCTGTAATAAGTTGAAAATTTTGAATGTTGGGATAGGGTAAAGGTACTTCTTTGTGAGATGATCCTGAATCTTTGAAAGACAAATGCTAAATTTTAGAAGGTCAAGCAAAGACCTGCCTAATCCAGAAAAGACACTGACAATAGAAACCGTTTGCAAACTTTGAAATTATATGACCAAAGGAGCACTTTGTAAATGTGGTTACGTTAAAATTTTGAGTTGGGTGATTATCTTGCATAAATTGTTAGGCTTTAGATATTATCATGTATAAATATGTATGGTAGAGGCTAAATTGGTGTTATATATGGTAGCCTGTAATTCAGCACACTTTGCAAGTATAAATCAGTAGGACACACATGATATCATATATGAGCATGCCCTAATAATTGGGAGTCCAAGAGCAATATGACAACATAGAAGGAAAAGCAATGTGGCCATGACAACAAGCATAGTAGTGATATGGATACTAAAGATAAGGAAAAACAGCAACCATCAAAGGTCTGTATTTACACATGTCACATCAAGAAAGCTGTTGCTGAGTCCTATTTGGTTGCAGACCCCAGTCACAGCGTTCAGTTGCAGACCTTTTCCTTCAGAAGAGAAATGTCCACAATGATTTTCAGATTGTTAATTTGTATACATTTTCTTTCAGTGTTTGTTTATCCTACAAGATCTGTAGAAATCAAATTTGAGTTTGCTTTGTACCTTAACATGATGGAGAATTCTAGCACACTCTTAGAAACAAGGTGTTCATTAAACTTTTGAAGGTTAATTAAATGGGTGACTATTATTCCACACAAGAGTGCATATATATATATATATATATATATATATATATATATATGTGTGTGTGTGTGTGTGTGTGTGTGTCAGAAGCTGTTGACTTGAGCCTTTTCAGCTCAGCATATTAATATGGCCTTATTTTATCCCAACAACTGTATCACAACACCTTCAGAATATATTTTCCCTCAAAAATCTAGATTTATTGTGATTGATATGAAAACCTCAAAAGGCTTATTTCTTAGGGAACATTGTAAAACTATTCTGTTTTATTTTAGTTTACTTTTTAAATTTATTAATTTTAATGAGAAAGAAAAGAAATAACTATAAGAGAGTTTCAAAACAGGTTAGTAGGATAGCCACAATAATTAATGCAATGCATGTTGTTGTCTTCATAATAGTTGTTCAGAGTGCAAGATTCAGACATGACAACTTTTCTAAACACTATTAGTACAAATATTTCTTCTCATTGAACTAAGAGAAAGTAGTTGTATGCATTCCAACAGTCCATAATAGTAGTGGGATATCAGCAGAACTAGCAATGTTGGAAGCTATTGACTTGAACCTTTTCAGCTCAGTATATTAATAAGGCTTTACCTTTTATACCTTATGGTTAAAATTTTCTGCTGGATCATTATGACCCAGTTAAAGCAAGACTTATATAACAAAACATGTAATTTTTGTATCTCACAAGGTCAGCCAAGTTTACTTAATATTTACCCTGAATCCAGGTAAGCAGTTTGTACAACTTCTGTCAGTATTAGCTGTCTGGATGATTCACAGCCATTGCTTGACCAACTTGTTCTCTGTGAAAGCTTGAGAGAATGTTTTCTCTCTGAGTGACTCTTCTCAGGTACACTACACATCATTGATCCCTTTTCTCTGTGGTCCTATAATCTCCTTGAACAGAAAATTTGGGATACCACTGAATTATGGGATACTACAGTACAGATTCACTTATGTCCTGAGTCCTCACTGACATTGAGGAGCTAAGGCCAAAATCTTGGCTATCTTTGTAGCCCTCATTTTGCTCTAATTGTTTGGTCTGCAAACTTAAGTTGTTAACCCTTTGGTAGAGAAGCTTAGTGATATTATTACCCTGTAAGTTAGGCACTTGAGCTTATCATTACTCTCTTCCTGAATACCAAATGCCTTACACTTCACATGCAAGTGTTATTTTCCATCAAATATTAATATTTTACTAAATTTCTATAGAATATTATTAGAAACAATTACATGTTTTTACACAGAAATTTAGGAATCTAACCATATGCAAAATTGTAGGAAGTCAAGTCTATGGCATATTTTTCTTGTATCTTATTCTCTTTTATTACCTTTTTTAAAAAAAAACACTTACTTGAGAGAGCGTATAGCAGTAATTGATATGACATCAGAAGCAGCATGCATCTAGAGGACCGGAATGACAAGCATTCCAAGCATGGTATTGGTGTTATACATTGCTATCCTCTGTGTAGTCATTTGCTTCCCAGACATTAATATATATATATTTAGTCAGGGTGAGAATTCTCCCAATTACCTGCTAGTTTCCAAATCCTGTTGGAGATTCTTCGGTCCATTGTCTTAATAATCCTGTGTATATAAGTGCATGGTTTCATTTATTTATTTTTTTCACCAGCTCAGCCAGCCCTGAGGGCTGGCCTGGCAGAGCATGTGGTGCCAGCTATCAAAATGAGGTCTCTGCAGTCTTGTCTAAGCTTTCTTAAGCAAGTCCTTTAACAGTGAGCTATCTCATCCTCTCAAGCTATTCCTTTTTGCCACCATAAAGTGAAATCACAATTATTTTTCAATAAACTTTTTTTTTCTTTCTTAGCAAACTTTTCTTAACATGTATACAAATATTAATGAATATAGGAACAATAAATCAATTTTGGAAAATAATAAAGCTGGAGAACTTAGTGATTTTGAGGTTTTTTGCAACAGTCCATTGATCATAAAAAGATCACATTTGCATAAATGTGGTAACAGAGGAAAAAGGAAGAAAACATGCAAAGCTGGTTTAATCAAGAAATGGTAGTCTTTTCAAAACAGAGCGCTAAAACCATTGGTTCGTCTTATGTAAACATATACATGGCATCTAGCTTAATAGTTGTGTTCAGAATACTCGTAGAGCATGCCAACTGATTATACAAGACCATAAAATAAGTAATAATATCGTAAAAAAAAATACCTTAAGATGATAGTTTTTCATAACAAATTCATGGTAATATGTATTTTACATATTTTAAAAATTATCAAATAGTTTTATATAAACTACCAATTTATAAAATTATCTAAAATGAACTTGACACACACAGAGAATGTTTTATCATCTGATTTCTACCATAAGCATCAGATGCTTTTATACTCATTTATACACAACATTAATAGTGGTCAAATAGAAAAATGTGAGTCCTCCAAAAGTATAAATAGTAGCATTAACATGCTCATATAACACAGATGGCAATGGTATGTAATTGTAAGTATAAAATGGCATTTTTCTTTACTCATAACAATAACAACACAAAAAGATGATTATAAAAATCAATTATGTTATGTACAAAAGGATGGTCAATGAAATGAGGTGGTTATCCAAAAATTTTTTTCAACACTGAACACAGAAATTATCAACAGATTACAGGCAAAATCTGATAAAAATGACTAAATTTATTCTAATAAGCTTTGTTATAAAAATTCACTATAAGATAGTAAGGGACTAGAAAACTTACAGAGATATTTAGCAACAAAAACACTAAGTCAGACATACATAAATGTAACAGTTTCTCAGTTGTGAATAAAATGTGTATTTCTAACTCCAAGCCACAGTATTATTTTTATTCAACACCATAATGAAAGTTATTAGTTGTTTAGAAAATAGTTTAAGCCAATAATAAAAAGGGAATAATGACAACTACCTTTCAAATATAACCACAATATAATTACAGATGTTATACTGCTAATAATATAGTATTAAAATAAACCAGAAATAAAATCTAACATCTTGAGGAATAATGTCTGAGAATATACTAAAACATAATACATAATCCTAAGATTCAGGAAGTTTTGCTGTACAGTAACCAGATTAAACAGCATTTACCTGACAGTGAAATCATACCTTCAAGTTGGCGAGATAAAATCACAGTGAATCTCCATTCTCATAGCCATTAGAAATAATTTTAAAAATGAGTGAAATAAATATATCTCAATTTAGAAAATTTATCACCAGAAAATAAAAAGGTAAAATATGAAACTATTATTCAGTTAGGATGTAAATAGTAAAATATTAAAGCATAAATATGCATAAAGATATAAAAATAGCAGGATAAAGCACATATGAGCATAAGTTTAAATGAATATTGACATAAATAAAAGTAGTTGTATCCTCAGCTTAAAGCCATTTAAAATTTCAATAACATTTCAAAATGAAAGAGAAGAGCAAAGTTCTGTAAATATCTACTCATTATTAAAAATCCAAACTGTACTTGAAATGACTGAAGAATAATAAATCAGTGCCTAGTGGCTACTGTAGGGGTAAGGCTGTATTACCCAGGAACGTTTTACATACTTTATTGAACAATATGTTCATTTTTTTTAACAAAAAAAATGAAAAAGTAAACCAAAAAGAATCACATCAAGAACATAACTCCCCAATAAACGAGACGATTAAAAAAAAAAGAACATAACTCCTCAATTAAATAAAGTTACACATTTAAATATTTTAAAATCAACTTTCAGTTCCACATCTTGCAGTATTCATATGATACAGCACAGGTTGACACGATTATTTCAACTTATTATGCTGTATGTATGGCAAACACAATTTTTATGTATGAACATTTATTTTTCAAAATAAAGAATGCAAAATAACAGAGTAAATGATATGCATATGTGAAGCGAATTTTTAGTGATTTCAAATGTCAAAATCATAAATTCCACCTTGTGATAACTATTTTGTCATTGCAGAAGTTTAGAGTGATTTATCTAAAATTCTTTCTTTGCATCATTAACCTGTCCTCTATGTGAGTAATTTTACTTTCAGTTTCCAACGTGCCATAATCATATGTTACTCAACAGCTGTTCAGAGGGACATTTTATGAAGTATTGAGCTTGCAATGTTTTCTGGTTAGAATACTGAGAAATTACTTCAAAAGTTTATATTTTCTACTTAAGGCCATAATAGACATTTTGTATCTCTCTCTTCTTTCAATTTTCTCTTTAACTCTGAAATATCTTGTTATAAACTTTCTGTATATCTCGTGGTCTACTGAATGCTTATAGGGTGCATAGCTCTGAGAAATTTAAAATATTAAATAAGTTCCAACTTCAAAATATGAAGTCATCAGAAACCAGTAAAACTCTGTGGTAGTAATATTATTAGCTCCTTGAATTTAGACAAACACTTCTAAAATTTGACTAAATTTTATCAAATATGTTTCAATAAAACATTATTAGAGGACCTACCTATTCATTTGATAGATTAAATATTCAAACAAAAAGGAAGACAAAACGAAATAAAGTAAAATCATCACTTTGATGAAAAGTAGCAAAGTACACTATCAGCTGAAGACAATTTTATGAGAGATGAAATTTCTTTTACTTGTTGGTTAAATTTATTTGGGATTTATAGAAATTTTTGTCGGGATGATGTTGGGAATTAAACTCATGGGAGGCAAATGTTCTGCCACTGAGCTACATTGTCAACCTGTTCTGTATTTTTAATTTTTAATTTTTATTAATTTTATTTTACTTTTTTTATATTTTTCAGTATGTATTTCAAAGGATATTCTTTTTTTTCAATTCTTTTATTGTTTAAATTTAACAATGGTTATATTACATATTTTCATCATCGGATCAGTTTAGATTAATACATAAAGGTATATAAGATTGATCAAACAACTAAACATTAACCTTTCTAAATCCAAATTACTTTTTTTTTTTCCCCCTTTTTTTCTTTGAAAGTTGACATATTGCATATTGTCCTCACAATCATTCTATAGAGTGCAGTGTGTGGGCATGACCCACCTCCCTATTAATGTTGCACAGAAAAAAGAAAGAAAGAAAGAAAGAAAAAACAGGAAAGAATATACTTCTCTTTGGACTAAGAGGAAGCAGATACATATACAATCAAAGGTTTTGC